>CAUYRT010022675.1:0-105586 GCA_963574885.1 Lepilemur ruficaudatus
TTTTTTTTCTGTCTTTATTGAAGTGTAATTTACATATCATGTCTTTACTCCATTTTAAGTGTACAATTAAATGGTTATTAGTAAATTTACCAAGATGTACATAAATATTTTGTTTAAAGGCTCTATTGCACACTGGAAAAATCATTTCATTTGCGATTGGTGAATGTGGATTCTAGTCAGTTCTGACATATGGAAGCTATGTGTTCTTGAGGCAAATTTCATAGTACATGCACACATACATACATGCATGCAAGGATGACAGTTTTCTATTTGTCTTTTGCCTTTGAGCCTGCACTAAAATTGCTACCCAAAACTTTGAAATAAAGTCTTATTGTGTTGGGTTTCCAATGCATTTAATCCTTCCATTTGTGTTTTAGTTAACCTACTCTCTCCTTAAAAAAAGTAATTATCTTCACTTTAAGGGTTGCTCTGCCTGGGAGCCTCAAGTTTTTCTTCAAATATTCATTTCCATTCTTACTGTCAAGTAGGATCACTTTCATTGCTGCTTGCCCATTTTCTAAATTGTTCCCTTTTTTATTTAATATGTTTTGAGGGCACTCCTAAATTTTCTGTAGTTCTGTCAATCTTCAGAGATTGTCCTCAAATCATTGATCTGAACATATTTTATAACAGTCTTGATTCATTACTACTAAATCTGAAGCTGCTTTGTCAAAATATGGTAGAGTTATAAAGATCTTACGTATAAAAAGTTATTTTGAAGTTATAAATTCTTCTCAGTGACCAGAAATTATTTCACATTTATGACCAAGTAGAGGCTAAACCTATAGTTTTCCCTACTTGTGCTACCATGAGGGTTAAATACATCCTCATTACTAAAGCATAAGAGGACTTTCTGCATCTTTCATTGCCAGCTTAGTCCCTTGTAATCCCTACAAAGTTTACCAGGAGACTGAGCACTGTTCATGGTGACATTGATGCTATGATTCCCCATCGACATTTCTGTATTTTAGGAAGGAAATGCAGAGCTCCACTGCTAACATTGAGTGTTGTGAAATACCACACTTGCAGGTTTACTTTTCTTCTGCCTTTGAAATTCACCAATATCATTTCTTAAATGCTTTTTTTCCCTTCAGTTTTGTTTTAATTGTAGTAATACTGTGTGTAAGTTACTTTGATTCAGTTGGTTTAAGATGCGGCTGTTTGCATCTATAATTTGAAAGCTATCATAGATAATTCTGATGCACTCAAAATGGTGGGGAATTATTTTCCTAGTGTTTCTAATCTTTGCATTAATCTTGACCGAATGACGCCCCTAACTCTTACAGTTCCACTAGATAGTCATGCATTATTGATTTTGGATTCTTTTATTGGGAGCTGGGTATAGACACATCAAAGAGATAAAAAAGATGCTTTGGCAGGTATAATTTTATGTTATGTTTTCTCTAAAGGTCTCTCCTCTTCTTTAAGATGCTTAAGGCATTGGATGCCTACTGATACCCATTATATTCTAGTGGGCATCATATGACTGCCCTAACTTTAAAAACTCAATTCTAATCCTCCCTAAAGTTTCTCCTGGTGCCTTCTTAAAAAACTATGAAGAATTTACACTTGCAAGTAAAATGGACTGACAAGGACCATATGTTGAGAAACAATTCTCCGTAAATCTCTCTCATAATTCTATGCATCTAGGAATGTTTGTATAAACACAGAACTCTGAAAAGATAAAGACTGGACTCCCACTAAAACAAGTAGATTTACATTGTCAGATTGTAAAAATGGAGACATTTTCCTCCAAGATAATAAAAATAGACACTTCACTCCTGTATCTGGAGGCATTTGCTTACATTCTTAGGTAATAAAGACACTTTCTCTTTCAAGCAGGAAGGTTGGGTATATTTTCCAGCAGTCCCTATTTAAGATCTGAGTCTCTTGAACCTGGTATTCCTCTCCTATAACACACATCCACAGCATGTATAGGCAACTGTTGATGCTTACTATTAATATATTACCTATAATAATAGTGGTTCAGGAACAATTACTACAATGTTATTCTGGCTGCTGCTTTTACTGTATTAAATGGTCTTTTGTCACTGACCCAGACAGTTCATGTCTTTCTGCCAGTATGTATGAAACTGTCATGGGTGAACTTATTACTTTGCAAGCAGGAGGAAAATCTCAGACCCTCACCTGATAGTTTAACACCAAATGTGTCTCCTTTCTGAAAAAAAACAACAAACGTACAGAATATTTTTTAAAAAAATGAAAAAACAGTGTTTAAAATGGTGGATACCAGGTGATAAGGGACAGTGATCTCTGACATAAGGGGCACAAATAAGGAAAGCCCTACAAATGCCTAATCATATGGACTCATAAGATTTTCAAGGCCACGGTGCAAGGAGTAGTATCCAGGCAGAACATGTCTTGGAATCTCTGTGTTGAGGAGATAAAGGCAAAAACCTAAGGAGATCAAGGTAGATAGAGTTCCTAGAACAGACTATGAAGGAGGAGAAAGCTGCACAGAAAGAGAATCTCAGAGATCTGCAGGGGATTCACAAGTGCTTAGCTGAGCACTGATTAGAGCATGTTGACAAGTAAAATACCTGAAGCTGGCAAGGCACACACATGTGTGTGTGTGGGGTGTGTGTGTGTGTATCTCCATCTCTCCATGTAAATTATAAGTTTCCTGGGACAGGAGCTTTTTCTTCTTTTTCTAAAAAGTATCTGTCTCCTTCACTGTAGTTGTGTAGTGCTTAGTAAATGTGTCTTGACTGAGGGTTTCTTTTTTCCCCCCCCCTGTTCTTTGCTTGGAATCAAGTCTGCATAAATGTCGGGTTCTGCATTTCTGTAAATCACTTGGGTATCACTCCCTCTGTCTCCCTTGGGAGACTCCCTCTGCCTCCACCTTGCCTGTCTGGCCCAGCTTCCCTATTTAATGAGCTCTTCTCCCCACCTTTGGTTTCCCTTTATTTAGTCCCTGCCTCCGGTTTCTCACCTGTCTCTACTTATTAAAAAAGCAAAAACAAAATTACCTACTCCCTAATGGTTTCTCTTGAGTTAAAAAAAATAAAGCCCCTTGACAGATCCAATTTCACCTTATTTCTCCTAGGTTTTCTTTCTTTTCTTTTTTTTTTTAAATAAAGTTCTATTTTTGTGGCCGAGAAAGCCCTCCCCTTTACCCATTTGCTGCACATCAAGTTCCTTTTAGTAGGAATTGAGTTGTCGAGTTTATGGTTATTTGTAAATATCGCAGAGAATGTGGGAGAAAAACAATTTTAGATTAATCATAGTTTCTCCCAGCACCAAACCTGAGCTTGAGTGAGACAACCCAGGATGAACCCCCAGCTCTGCCTCTTTGTAGTTGTGTGAACTTGGGCAAATTGCCAAACCACACTAAGTTTCAGTTTCCTCACCTGTAAAACAGAGATAGCAACACTCTCCACTGTCGGGGTGGGGAGGGGGCATTGTGATGTTCGAACTGCTAATGCGTGTGGCATGCTGAGCACAGCGGCAAGTCCATAGCAGGCATTCAGAAAATGTCCACTATTGTAAGGCCCACTAGTGGTGTTTCTCTGCACTGTCGTCAGACTGACTCATTTTGGAAAGGCCCAGAGCCTTCAGAGGTTCCCCAGTGCCCTCAGGTTGGAACCCAGATGCTTCCGTGGGGTATTTGAGGCTCTCTATACTCTGGGCCCGCCTACTCCCTAACCTCACCCCCTCACCCCATGTTTCATCTGTGCTGTTATCCCAAAGGTTTAGGCTGCGCACTGCCCGCCCACCTCCCTCCAGGTGCTCACCTGCATGGCAAGCATCCACTGGCCTTTAGAATCTCCCCCAACAGAGCCTCCTCTGACCCTTTTTCTTACCAACCCCTCTCTCTCCCTCCCCCTGAGCATCCACTGTGTACTCCCCCAGTAGTACAGTTCATTTATTTGGGTAAATCTGTCCTTTGCTCCAGTTACGCTCAAAACTCCTTGGGAGCAGGAACTTGTTGTGTCCCATTTGTTTCCATCTCCAAGGCATGGAACAGTGTCTGGAACAGAGTAGTTGCTCAGTATAAGATGTCTTTTGAAAGAAATGAAAGGGCACTGACCCTCCTTGACTGGCAAACTGTGGGGTTATTTGCTTGGATTGTCACTCTGACCTTTGTCCAGCTCTGGCAACTTGTCTTTCCTACTTTATACATCTTTATGGTTTTGTTGTTGTTGTCTTAAAAGAAATAGCCTTTTTTTTTGTGTGTGCGGGGATATTCCAATATATTATATGCTCAATGAAAAAAAATTAGACCATGCAAAAATCATGAAGAGAGTAAAAAGCAGTTTTAATTTTACTAGTCAGAAAACACTACTGTTAACATTTTATCATATATTCCAGCTCTTTTCTATTCTTGCAACACACTTTGTTGTAAAACAAACATGTGATTTGATAAAACCTATTTAAAAACCCACCGTTTTAGTTAATGGTATACTTCAGACATTAGCATTTTTAAAGTCGATTGTAATTTCATTGTATGTCTAATTAGTACCTTTCTACTGATAGACATTTGGATTTTTCTGTTTTTTTTTTCTATTATAAACAAAGACATGATAAACATCAGGACATATGCCTCTTTGTCTACTTGTCCAATTATTTTGTTAGAATACATTCCTAGAATTGGGATTCTAGGATATACTATTATACATCATTTTAAGGCATCCAGTTTTTGAGAGAGAGTAATTTAGAAGTGGCAAATTGTCCTCTGTTTTATGATCTCACATCTCTGCTCACACTATGGAATCGCTGCCTGTTTGTCCCATAAGGCTTCTCTTCTTCATATATGAGCTAAATTAAATTCTCACCAAGAGTATGTGCTTCCTCATGCACTGTTAACCCCCGGATCCAGAACACAGCAAAGCCTTCAGACTTTTCATGTAAACCATAGGATTTTGTAGGCTGCCTCTTGTCAGTTTCAATATCCTAAAGGATGTTGTTTCTTGGAGGTGATCAAAAGCTAAGTCTCTCTCCAGAGGCAGACAGAGATGGAGGCCAAGATTGTAGTCTTAAAGAAAAATAGGTTGGATGTGCCCTTTCTTTCCAGTGCTCACATTGAATGGCCTGTGCTATCTTGGGCAATGGTAAGCTGAGAAGGGATAAAATAGCCCTCTCAGAGAAGCCCTAGATAGAGCTGCTTTTATTCTTCCTCCTTGATTACTAGGTGCTCTTTTAAAAAAACTTATTATATAAAATTTCAAACATATACTAAAATAGAAAAAATAACAAATACACGTACCCCATGTGCCTATCAGCCAGTCTTAACCATCATCAGCAAATGGCCAGTCTGGTTTTTTCTTTACTCTCCTAACCTTTCTCCCCAACTGCACCAGATGATTTTAAAGTGAAATCGCACATCATTTGATGCACAAAATTCAATGTGTGTCGCTTAATTTTTAACATAGCCGCAGTAACAGTAATACAACTAAGATATTAACATTTCCCCGTTGCCTCATAAATTTCTTCTTGTAGTTGGTTTGTTCAAATCAGTGTGCAAGGTACTGTGGAGTTCAAGCGAGGAGAAAGAAATGCTCATATATATCGACCTTGAAACAAGAGGAGGCTTTTGCTGCAATGGACTTGTCTAATGCAGAATCACTTGGAGCCATCAGGACTAATCGAGATCCCCAGTCCACTTCCCTTAACAATGGTCACGTCCCAGCCATCCTCTTGAATCCACCAGTGCCTGTGTGGCAGCGTCACCTGGAAAGCTATTTAAAGAGCTTCATGCTCCATGGCCTTCTTCCTGCTGCTTCACCTTGCTGTAGTCAGCTGGGTAAACGTCAGGGAAACAGGCAAATGCGTCTCATTTGTCTTCTGTACCCTCCCTTATGAGATTGCTATCAACCGCATTTGGAGCAGTTCTTTGGTGTGCCTTGGTGCATTTCATATTACCTTTTCTGTCAATGAATACCTATCCTTGATGTGAATTGAACACTGGAAAATACATCCACAGAACTGAAGGGAAAACATAGTTGAGAAGAGGATTCAATGCAACACAATACTTTAAGGAAACAGGGTTTTAGTTCTTTATGTTTCCTATTACTCTTCTCATTTAATTAAAAAAACCCAAAAACTTCTGAGAGGAGATGGAGTTGGAGTAAAAGTACGAATAAAAAATGAATCTCCATAATTTATGCCCTTAAGCTTCTTTGACTGCAGGTTATAGTCTTCAGGGCTGCAGAGCAATAATATTATTTCCAAAGCATTTTATAGGATAATCTTGGCTCCACAGTTCTGGATTGACAAATCGCAGGGACTCCTCCTTTGCCAGGCTCTCTCCTAGAGTGATCTCTCCCATTTTCAGGTCTCACTTTGCCTCAGGTGGGAATGCAGAACAGTCTGCTTCAGTTCTCTGAGGAGGTTATATCATAGTTTTCCTCTGAACGACCTGTCTGGTACCTTACTCCTCAGAGATTATTGATTTTCACCTGGGAATCTGGGTAAATAACAACTCCAACAACATCAGAAACTTCAGATGGTTGTGGGGGAAGGGATTTCTGTTCCTGTTTCATAGCCACCTCCTGCCCCAAAGAAAGGGACAAATGCCAATCTGATTTGGGGCCCAAAGCTCTCTTCATCCTGGTTGCTGGTGGGCAGGATCCTGAGGGAGGC
This sequence comes from Lepilemur ruficaudatus, assembly GCA_963574885.1. Lineage (NCBI taxonomy): Eukaryota > Metazoa > Chordata > Mammalia > Primates > Lepilemuridae > Lepilemur > Lepilemur ruficaudatus. Next base: position 6,604 of record CAUYRT010022675.1, read on the forward strand.
TGTCACATCCTTCCTGTGTCTGGAAAGCTGACCACTGTAGAGTTGGACTTCCCGGGCTGGCTTCCAGGGGCTACTTTTCTCTCACCTTTCTGCATGCTGCCTGGTGGATAAGTTAGGCTGGGTCCACAGATTCAGGCCCAACAGGGCTGGTCTCAAGGTTCAGAATAGGTTGAGCTGCAGGATGTTGGAATGGTGAGGTGAGAAAATTGGGAAGACCATGTGAGCCTTCTCACCTGAGATTTTGGCCAAGCTCAGCAGTGGGATGATGGGTGTTGGTGCCCTGCCTATGTGCTGCTTGGATACCTGAAGTATCACCATTCCTATGAAGAACAAACCTGCCCACCCAGCAGGGAGGAGGGGGCTGACTGCTAGGGGAGGTTTCTGGCATTCCTGGGTCCCTGGTACTAATGTTGTCTTGATAGCATCAAATCCTTCTAATTTCTAATTGTTTGTTTATATAATATTTGGGAAAAGTAGACTTTAGAAGTGTTTAGCTCTTCAGTAATAATTAATTACTTCACTAAACAACACAACCTGCTAATTATCTGTTCAAACAAGTGGGGAAGAACACCCAAAGTACTATATCCTAGAGTAACAGCACTTGCTTGCTCATGAGTTTGTTAAAGTTTTCTTAATAAATACGGCTCTTGGTCAAGACTAGCTTGAGGATCTATTTTGAACAATATTTTCTGGTCTAAACATTTGAAAGAGGTAAAATATACACCTAGTTAGTAGTTATTTCCTTAGTGCTAGTGAAACAAATCTAAAGTGATAACAGATTAATGGAAAACTTGAACTTAAATGAGTTCTTTATTACTATAAAAATGTTTCTTTTTATAAAGAGGTGTTTTTCTGTACTGTAGAGTTTTTGAAACTTCAGTCTAGCAGTGTGCTGCCCAATATGGTAGCTGTCTGTGGCCGTTGAGCGCTTGCAATGTGGGTAGTCCAGATTGGGGTGAGCAGGAGTTATAGGATATACACCAGATTTCAAAGATTTAGTACTAAAAAGTAAAATATCTCATTAATATTTTAAAATATTCATTACATGTTGAAATAATATTTTGGATATATTAGGCTAAATAACATTAATAAAGTGAATTTTACCTCTTTTAATGTAGCTACTGGAACATTTAAAATTACACGTGTGGCTCTCTCATTTGTGGTTGGCATTGTATTTCTGTTGGATAGCACTGCTCTAACATTTATTTAGACGTGACAGTCTGATTGTCTTTTTGACTTTATTGATTTCAGTTCCACTTTGGCATATTGAGAGCCTACTGTGTGCTAAGCTCAGTACTAAGCGTCCTGGATTTACTGTGATAAGACAAAATCCCTGCCATCAATAACTGTATAGCCCACTGGAGGAAAGCAAGTAAAAAAAAAAAAAAGAAAAGAAAAAAAAAAAGCTTGTTATGAGTGTCCAAAGGCAAGTGGAATCAAAGCCTTGTTGGCTTAAAAAGAGAAAGCACATTGAATTCTGTTCTGGGAAACCTTGGGCAGAGGGACCATTTGATCCTTATCTTCAAGCTGAGGTAGGAATCTGCTTAGCAAATGTAAAATTTGCTTCTTGATCTGCAGTGACAGTAGGTCTAATGTAGCTTGTTTACATATTTTAGTTTTGTTTTTGTTTGTTTCTTGAGACAGGGTCTTGCTCTGTTGCCCAGACTGGAGTGCAGTGGGTGTTATCATAGCTCACTGCAGCCTCAAACTCCTGGGCTTCCGCCATACTCCTGCCTCAGCTTCACCAGTAGCTGGGACTACAGGTGCGCACCACCAAGCTAATTTTTCTGTTTTTTTTTTGTAGAGATGGGGTCTCAGTATGTTCCTCAGGCTGGCCTTGAAATCCTAGCTTCAAGCAATCCTCCCACCTAGGCCTGCCAAAGTGTTAGGATGACAGGCGTGAGCCGCCACATATTTCAGTTTTGAATGTAGTTTCGAAAAGTTGTGAGAAGGGGTTTGTGTTGTAGGCTGGCCCGTCCCTTTCCTCTTCACTCCCGGTTGGCAAGGAGTGCGACCCTGCGGGTTCCCGCTGAGAACTCGTGGGAGGACAGCCCATGGGGGTGTCTTGTGTCAGCACCGCGGCGGATTTGTGCTGCGTTTGTGGTGGGTGACATTGAGAACACCCAAAGGCGACGCAGGCGCGTGGTCTCTGAGGGTTTCCGCCCCCACCCCACTGCCTGTCTCTCCCTGCTCCCCCTGCACGTGCGCGGCAGACGGCGGTGGAGGGCACCCGACCCTGCTGGCCTCCCCGCTGGCCTCGCCTCTGCAGGGGCTGCCGCTGCTCCTCGGTTGCCGTCCAGCGCGAACTGTTTTCGATTTCCAGGCGAGGTGCTGCGTGATTGCAAATCTGCCACTTACCTTCTGTCACCATTCTGTTGCTAATACTAGGAATGATGAAACCTCTTGTCCTGGAAATGCATTTCCCTTTAGCACCAGCGCCTTCTAACGGGGTCCCTCTGCAGTACGGGACAAAAGCGCACATTAGGAGGCCCAGGTGGTGGGAGGCATGGTGTGGGAAACCAAGGAAACCGTCTTTGTCACTCACAGGTGCTGCTTCTTTGTCCTGGCATCCGTGTGTGGAAGAGGTCGCTTTGCAGGTGAAGGCCACACAGCTCTTTGGAGAAGGAGTTTGATTAGGTGCTGAAAAATCTCTCATCCCCACCCCTACTCGCGTTCCCATTCATCTGGGTTGGCACAGAATTGATTTTTCCTCCTTTGTAAAAGCAAAAACGCTCTGATGGTGACATGAAAGCACAACAACAAAAGCAGCCATAATCTCAGCACCCTACACCATCCATCTTATTTTTTCTCTCCTTTCCTCTCCTGGTCGGTGCTTAACATTTTAAAATATTAATGTGTATATCCGACCATGGATATACAGTTCTGCCTTTTTTTAAATTTTTAGATAAGTTTACTCCATAAATGGTTTTCCATGTTGTGTCTTATCTTCATGTTTATACTTTTCAATGGCTGCTTAAATGTTCACTGGGCTGATAAATCACAGTTTGCTAAGCCATCTCACCGTTGTTGGTCATTCAGATCTCCACTTCCCCCTTACTCTAGGTGATGGATTAGTGAACATGTGCATGCACAGAGCTGTTTTCTTTTGTTCAATTATTTCAAGAGGATGAATTCTCCAGAAGCAGATTTACTGGGCCCAGTGCTGTGAACATTTTAATTTGATCCTATTAAATATTATCCTGTTGCTTTCCATAAAGGGTCTACTGATTCCTGCAGCCACGAGGGACGTATCAGTGTCCCATTTGGCAGTGAATTCAATTTTGAAGTAAAGGAGATGAATCATTTGGAAAGGTTATTTGTATAGCAGTGTTCTGGGATTTACATATCTTGGGGATTTATTTCCCTGTCTTTTTCCCTCTGACTTACATGAATTTTAAACTAATGGTATAACTAGTAAACTATCCCAGGGTCAGGCTGGTGCATGGGTAGTCTCCCGGGCTATAGAGAGGAAGGAAGGGTTGCTGCACCCCGCACCTCCCTCAACATCTGTCGACTGGCAGAGGAATTGACTGTGGGTGGTGATTTACATTTGGGACCAACTCAGGGCTCTTCTGACAGGCTCACAGATAGAGCTGTTTCTGCTATTGCATTGGATGAGCTGCAGATCTTTGGTATCTTAACAGCAGAACCCACAAGGATGCATTTGGCTAGATGACCTGGCCACGTTTGACTGTTTCTTGTAGGAATCCATTCTTCTGGAAGGTGTGGTGACACCACACAAAAGATACTGCTTCATGCTTTGATGGTTATGTATACTCCTGGGACCAGCATGTCTTTATTTCTGGAAGAGCTCACCCACCAGGCTCATCAGACTTGGGGCATCACTGGCAAACCCAGGGCTGGGACGGGAGACCCTGAGTAAGGTAAACAAAAGGAAAGACGGTATGAAGAGGGAATGGAAAAGAGAGGAAAGGAGTGCTGTGGGCCCCCTTCCTGGTTGCTATAGAAGATAACACGCATTTCCTTTCTTATAAAATTTACTGTGACTACAAAGCGCTGCTCTCTATTGCATAAGTTTAGTCACTCAAACACAGAGTCTTTTTTGGTACTTTAACTATCATGTTGAGTGTCATTTTTTAAAAGAAATTAATTGGTTTGTGAAAATTTTACCTGTAACTCTGGTTAAAAAATAGGTTTTTAAAAAATGATAGATTAAGACATACTCATAGTACGCAACTCAAAGACCACAGAAGGGGATGAAGAGAAAAGGATGGAATAAGAATTTTTACAGGGGAGAAAACGTATTCAGGATGATCACTGTGTATTCGAAGGATGAGGAAGTGTGTGAGCCACGTTTGAGAGGCTTGAGTACAGAGGAGGCAGGGAGGTGGGTGGATAGGAGGGGGTCGGATGCGGAGGGTCTTGAAGGTGGGCTAGAGGAATTGAAATTTGTTTGGGTTGACTTGTTGCTCGACTCCAGCCTTTGGCTGGCTCAGAAATGCTCCCATGAAACACTACTCTTTCAATGTTGTATCCTTTGGCCTCAAACAACCCTTTTCAGGTTCCCATGAAGGCGGGTACTGTTGAAGTTTGCTTTTCACAGTTCTGTGGCTGGTAGTACAATGCAAAACATTCAGTTTTCATCCATCACAAATGAGTTTCAACTGTTGTGGATTCTTTCTTTCTTTTTTCTTTTTTTTTTTCCCCTGCCCGTGTCTCCCTCTGTTGCCCCAGCTAGAGTGCAGCGGTGTCATCATAGCTCTCTGCAACCTCAGATTCCTGGGCTTAAGTGATTCTCCTGCCTCAGCCTCCTGAATAGCTAGGACTATAGGCATGTGTGCCAACCACGCCCAGCTAATTTTTCTATTTTTTGTAGACTCTGGAACCTCCCCATGTTGCTCAGTCTGGTCTTGAATGGCTGGCCTCAAGCAATCCTCCTGTCTTGGCCTCCCAAAATGCTGGAATTACAGGTGTGAGTCACCATGCCTAGCCTCTTGTGGGTTCTTGACTTAGTATTCAAAGGAATTACTATATTAATATCTTGTTTAATTAATTAGTAGTTGTGGGATGGAGTTGTTCTTGCTACTGGTTATCATAGATAGATCACCGGATTTCAAGGAGTTGACACACAACAAAGTATGGATAACTTAAGCCATATTTAAAATACACAGTAAAGCATAAGAAAGTAGCTTAAGCCATTTTTTTTTCCTGATGATATCTGTGTTCCCTGGAAGAATTTGGCATTGTAGGTAAGAACCGTCCAATTTGGGATATTGCACATGTCAAAGCCTCCTGAGTGTTGAACAGTGGTTTCATGTCTGTGGATCCTGCTTATTATTTTGAGGGAAGAGGTGGTAGAAAACAACCCTCAGAATGGCTTAATACTGGCAGAATTTCTTTAGCACTAATTTTCTTTCCAGAAGATATAACTTATTCTGGAAAGTGAGTATGAGAGGTTGGAGAGAAGGTGCACTTTAACCTGGATACTTAGGAGGACCATATTTACAGAAAATTCTCCAACTTAAGGCTAAGAATTACCCCTTTTCCATTCACTCCACCCAACCCTAAACATAACTCTAGGCATCAGTATGTTCAATATAAATATCAATTAATAGAATGTCTTGATTAACAGAACTGCAGACAGTGCATGTGTTATTGCTCTTCTTACAAACATTTATGGACCTATTTCATGAAGAGTAATATTTTTCCTTGCTTGCAAAATATTGTAATTTAGCAGAGTAGTGACAACATTTATGTAAGTGCTTTACGTATATTAACCCATTTATTTTAGTCTTCAGTGTAACCCTATGAGGTAACTGCTATTGGCTTAACCCTTCTCCCCATTGTACAGATGAGGGAACTGAGGCATGGGAGATATGAAGTAACATGCCCAAAGTTACACAAGAGTAGGTCGTGGATCTGGGATTCAAACTCAGGCAGTGTGGCTCCTGTGACCTTGTTTAACCCTATTGAAACTAAATTTTGGTTCATTCCAGGAGTTGAGAATGTTCAGGTGCAGAACATTTTCTAAATTAGAGTTTCTATGGGGCACTAGTTCTCTGAGATACTACCTGACAAAAGGATTTGATGTCAATCAAATGTGGTCAGTGTTGCTCACGTTCTGTGCCTCTTGGAGACTTCCACTGTGAATGAGCCATCCTGCAGTCAGTAAAATGTGCATGCTTTGCTTTGTCGTTTCCCATTAGCAATCGGTTATACTGAGAGGTAAGTTTGGGAACTGTAGGAGAAGGTAGCTGTAAATCTGGTCTAGAGTTAAAGGTGGAGGAATTTTTTCCCCTCTCTGTTGCTTGCTCTTGCATTGATCTCAAACTATGTATGTCAGAATTGGCTTCTCTGTTACTGCTATGGTTTCCATCTGAAAGACTGCTTAGGATGTTCCCTAGGACACAATGCCATTCCTCCCAGGGTGTGGTGTATTTGCTAGGAAACCTCTTAGGTTACATTTCTGAATGTTCGAATGTACTATTGGTCTACATGGATCTGTCCACAGAGAAAGGATTATGATGCTTTTCTTATGTAAACATGAGTCTTAAAGGTGGAGAGATTGATTTATGCTTCTTGGATTTCTAAGTTCATCTGTGCATTCAACCACATTGCTAAACTGTCTTCTAAAAATTTTCAGTAAATTTTGAAAGATATAGTAATATCATGAAGATAATTTTATTATCTTTTAGTAATAAGGGTTTTGTTTCCTTCTTTCTAAACATGCTTTTTTATTTCTTTTTTTGTCGTACTGCATTGGATAGGACCATCAGGACAATCTGAAATAAAAACAAGGATAAATGGAATCCTTGTCTTATTCTTGATCTTAAAACAGTGTTTGCTGTAAGTTTTTAGCAGATATCAGTTGTTAAGGTAAGAAAGTACTGTCTGTACCTAGTTTGTTTTGTTTTGTTTGTAATCATGAATGGGTCTTGAAATCCTTGATTGATTCTTGCTTGCATTGCAATAGTCTTGGAATATTCTACTTTCCTGCTTCCTTTCCACTCTCTTTGGTCTCTCTTGAACACTGTAGCTAAAATCTTCTTTCTGAAGTGCTGCTCAGATTATGCCAATTCTCTGCCCAAAAGCATTTAATGACTCTTTGCTCACTAAAATAAGTTTGAACTCCCCAATTTGGTTCCTTTGATTCAGCAAAACCCTTCACACTGTGTTACCTTCAACCTTTTTCCTTGACCACTTTACTTCATTTCAAGACTCTGCCTTTCTCAAACCTAACTGTATACTATGTTCTAAACTCAGTCTGTGCTTTCACTCTTCCTAGCCTTTGTTGGTGAGGTTCTCTCTTGTTGGAGTGCTATTCCCATCTATCTGTGCTTCCTGAAGTTCTCACTCTAGAAACTCATGGTGGTGAGGTATTTCCATTTGTCTTTAGTCCCTCTCTTCTTGGAATTATTCCACTTAGAGTGTCAGCTCCTTTAGGGTTAGGGTTTGTTTGATTTACATTCTCATCATATGATTCAGAATGAGTGTGCATAATACATGACGAAATGAATGAATGAATATTTCTTGTGTACTTACATTCTTATTTTTATGGTTATTTTAATTTCATTACCTCCCTACCTCTCATCAGTCCTACTGAGGACTAAAGAGCTGCCCACATATTGCTTTTGTGAAATTCACTGTAATCAGACCAAACTACAAACACAGGCATTCATTAGGGAATACGACTTATCCTATGCTCAGGCAACTCACTGTTGAGTAGGAGAGTTACACAGACAGACGGACAGACACACACACACACACTGGCAATACAGTACCACTGACAAGTGATTGACTAGTACTCAAGATTTACTGAGCACGAAACACCTTTAAGGTTGGAGCAAAGTGACTTTTCAAAGCAGTTTCATTCTCGAAAGAATAAAAACTGTTTTGTATTGAATATCCAAATGTCGTGATTTTCTATTTAGTTATCCAGTTGGCAGAGCCAAAAGGAAAGAAATTAGAGATTCACTAAGTACAGAAAATGATTACTTTGAAATGATTTCCTCTTCTACCAAAACGTAGAAACCATACACAAAACACCTTTCTCTTGATTTGCAACTTTTTAATTTGAACTGAAAGCTGGCATCATAAAGAAAGAGGGGTCCAAGAAGTTCTAAATTGAAGACATTAATATAAATGAACCACACTTAAAATGCTATTGATAGTCCTCAGCTCTGAAAGAGAAATGTCTGTAATTTACCTAAATTGCCTTGAAATGAAAAGAAATGAGAGACTATTTTCTGTCTATTTCCTGGCGTTTTCCTAATAACCAGGCTATAGAGTGATTGAATTATTATTATAATCCTATAGCTATTATTTTCATTTCAGAAGAGTGTGGGTTAATTTCAGCCAAAGCTTATATTTCAAAGAAGTTTATGTGTAATATATAGAATAAATCAATACTGAGCTATAGAGTTCAAGGATCAAAATTATTTTAGATCAGCTAATACATTTTTCTTAAGGATGGTCAGTTGTTCATCCTAATTTATTATTCAGGAAAATGGAAGTTGGGGGAGAAGGAAGATTAAAGAAAGCATGAAAGTAATCACAAGTTTAGTAGCTTCTTTTTACTTCCTTTCTTTAATTTTCTTAGTTTTTATTCCAAATATAAATATTTTTATTCCAAATATGAATATTCTATATACATTTTAGATTGATTAAAAAAAATTCAGGAAGGTAAAATTTAAAATGTAAAAGGACCCATATCCTTTGCCCCTCCCAGAACTACTACTAACTGATGGGTATTATGTTATTCCAACATCTTACTTTTATAAATTCAATTCTAAAATATTTAATACATATTTATAACAAAAATAAGTTAGAGACATTCTAATGAAATTAACACCCATGAGGCCACTGTCCGCTTTACCAATATGCAACCTCTCTCGGTCCCAGCTGTTATCCCCTTCATGCCAGAAGCAAGCCCCTTTCCAGAATTATGCTTTTATCATTTTTTTTTTTTTTTTTAGAGACAGGGTCTCATTCTGTCTCCCTGCCTAGAGTGCTGTGGCATCAGCTTAGCTCACTGTAACCTCAGCAGCTCAAGTGATCCTCTTGCTTCAGCCTCCTGAGTAGCTGGGACTACAGGCATGTGCCACCACACCCAGCTAATTTTTCTATTTCTAGTAGAGATGGGGGTCTCACTTTTGCTCAGGCTGGTCTTGAACTCCTGACCTCAAGTGATCCTCCCACCTCAGCCTCCCAGAGTGCTAGGATTTCAGGTGTAAGAGCCCGGACCTTTTATCTTTCTTTATGGTTTTACCGCAAACATTTTTCTTTTTTTAACTCTAAATGATATTGCTTAATTTTGCTTGGTCTTGAATCTCTAAAATATTTATAAAAATACTGTATATTTGGGACAGAGTTATTGTTAACTATCGTCCTGTGAAAGGCTAGCCTATTCCAGAATTCTGTGATGAGAACATTTTTACTAGAGTAGCAGTTTTCAATTTTTTTTTTTACTATGAGACCATGATCCATTTTAGCAAGAAATCCAAGAAATACATTTTACATCACAACTTAGCACACAGACACACTGATACGCATCTGAAATGATAGTTTTATGAAACAATACTTACTGTTAATATGTGTGATACACTGATATTTTCTGTTCTACTGTGTTCCATTTCATTTTTTAGGTGCTGGTTATGATCTCATAAATTTAATTTGTGAACCAGCACATAGTGGACTAGTGTTTCTTGCATTTTGGGGAATTTACAATTCTCTTTCAAAAACTGAATTTCCTGTGGTACATTTGAAGGTCTGAAGGACATCAAAATCTCATTCTTAGCGTGCTCTCATGCTGCTCAGCTAAACGTCCCACCTGACAGATACTATAAAAGTATATGATAGTTATTTGTGCAACACATATTTTTTGAGCCCCAGCTCAGATTGGTGGCATGTTAAGAGTGTATAGAATGCTTTTACAATTGTCCTGTGTGTTCCAGGAAGAGGGGGTGCTGGCTAGTGGGGAAAGCTCAGGGTTTGGTTGAGTAGAGATGATTGAGCCCTGATCTGCACAATTTACATCCCCTCCCCAAAGACTGGCTTTGAGCACCTTCACCGTGTAAATCACTGTGGGAAGTCCTGCCTCTATCCTAGCTCTCCCTTTCTGCCAGATGTCTTGTCCAGTCTATCTGGGAATGGAGACCTTCAGGCATCTAAGGTGTGGGAAATCCTACATTGAGCAGCTCTCTCCAGTCTGAAAAAGCCAAAATTTGCCAATTCCCTTTAGTCAAACAGGCAAGCTCACCTTGAATGTTACCACCAAACCGTTTATTAGTTTGTATTCCCTGAACTGAGTATCGCATGTGACAATTCCCATCTCCTCTGTGGGAGGGAGAATAGTGGTCCCTAAAGGTGTCCACTTCCTAATCCTGGAACCTGAAGATGTTATGTTACATGACAGTGGGAATTAAGGTTGCAGGTGGAATTACGATCGCTAATCAGTTGACCTTCAAATAAAGACATTATTCTGGATTATCTGGGTGGGCCCAGTGCAATCACAGGGATCCTTAAATGAAGAAGAGAGAGACAGAACCAAACAGATGGCATTGTGGGATAGATCTGACCAGCCATTACTGCTTTGAGGTGGAGGCCTATGCCAGGGAGTGCAGGTGGCCTCTCGAAGCTGGCAGAGGCAAGGAAATGGACTCTCCCCTGGAGCCACCAGGAAAGAAGCAGCTCTGCTGGCACCCTGATATTAGCCCAGTGAGACCCACGTCAGACCTCTGACCTCCAGAACCATAAGATAAGAAATTTGTGTTGTTTTAAGCCACTAAATTTGTGGTTATTTGTTATAGCAGCAAAAGCAAACTAATACACTATGCTACTACTTTATATTATTTAATTTTTTACAAAGCAAACATACATATATTTATCAGAAATGAATATGAGAAAAACAGTAATATTTTGAAGGGTCCATTTTCACATTAACAATCAAATAGTCAATGTTCAGAGGAAATTTTACATGAAATGGAGACATTATGTATACAATCCCTGTTTCTAAAATAAAAGAGTTGTATTAAGGGCTTCCTATGTAGCTGCAGTCTCCAACTCCTGTTACTGGCTTGTAACACCACCCTCACTGCCGTCTGTGGAAAAATTGTCATCCTTCATCTGTATTTACAGCCGTTCCCGATCGTCACTGCCTGAGCTCTGCCTTGCTCGCTGCCCGGTTTTCCCCCACCCCCATCTGTGGAAAAATTGTCTTCTATGAAACCAGTCCCTGGTGCCAAAAAGGTTGGGGACCACTACATATAGAATTTTTTTTTTTTTTGAGACAGAGTCTCATTCTGTTGCCTGGGCTAGAGTGCCATGGCGTCAGCCTAGCTCACAGCAACCTCAAACTCCTGGGCTCAAGCGAGCCTTCTGCCTCAGCCTCCCAAGTGGCTGGGACTACAGGCATGCACCACCATGCCCAGCTAATTTTTTCTATATATTTTTAGTTGTTCATCTAATTTCTGTTTTTAGTAGACACAGGGTCTCACCTTGCTTAGGCTGGTCTGGAACTCCTGAGCTCAAGTGATCCTCATGCCTTGGCCTCCCAGAGTGCTAGGATTACAGGTGTGAACCACCGCACTCGGCCTAGAATATTAATTAAATAGTATTTTTTTCCAGAATTCAGAATTATTGACCTGTATAGTTCTTTTCACGTAGAAGACCTTTTAATCGTTTTTTTTTTTTTTTTTTTTTTTTGAGACAAAGTTTCACTCTGTTGCCCGGGCTAGAGTGAGTGCCATGGCGTCAGCCTAGCTCACAGCGACCTCAAACTCCTGGGCTCAAGCGATCCTCCTGCCTCAGCCTCTCGAGTAGCTGGGACTACAGCCATGTGCCACCATGCCTGGTTAATTTTTTTTTTCTATATATGTTTAGTTGACCAATTAATTTCTTTCTATTTATAGTAGAAAGCTCTTGCTCGGGCTGGTTTCGAACTCCTGACCTTGAGTGATCCACCCGCCTTGGCCTCCCAGAGTGCTAGGATTACAGGTGTGAGCCACCGTGCCCTGCCCCTTTTAATCTTTTTTTAAAAAAGATTCAGTGACAAAGCATATAAGGCCATATCTTATTTCATTTTACTTTTATTTATGTTTCCCAATTAGTTGCTGCTTTATTGTTAAATACCCTTAGCAACTGTAGCTTTTGGATAAACAGAAATGGAAACCAGGTGAAGTAAAGCAAATTAGAAGGATTTATTTTAGTCTTTTAAATTTGAAAATTTAGATGTGCTTGTGCTTAGCATAAGAAACAAAGTGGGTGATTAATACTCCCCACTTACCTAGAGACTCCTCAGAGGCTGGTTCAGAAGATTTCTTCAGCCGAGTAATGGGAATTTCTTCCTCCCGGATTCCATGAGGTTGGGTTTCCCTTCTCCCCCATACCTTTAGGTACATCTCCTGCTGTCACAGTTGAGTGTAGGATGTTCCTGGGCCATTGAGGCAACAGGATGGTTTCAGATTCTAAGGAAAACAAGTGGGCTAATAGCCACTTCATACTGCCCTGCTTCAAGCTTGGCTCAAACCAACACAGAGACTGTTAAGGTTGGTAGCTGCCTCAGGATCAGGCTGCTTGGTCAGCTCTATTGAACCATGTTTCTACTCTTCAGGCACCTCGTAGGATTGTTCCTTGGAAAGCTATTCTGCTGATTTTGTGATTTTTCCCATTTGCCTTCTGTGTAGCTCAATTTTCAGTATTCCCCAAAGATGTCTCTATTTCCCCACTGTCTTCTACTTCTCAGATCTTGAAGCAGATGGTTTTCCTGATCATTTATCTCCACTCATTCTTAAACCCAAGTCATTGTGGACACCCTTTGTCCACTAACCTGCCTTGCCTCGCCATTTTCTATTTAAAGCTTGAGCTGCTGTAATCTGGTCATGCAGGGAACGCCTCATCTGTGGCAGTTTCATGTTAAGCCCAAGAAAGGCCTCTCTGATTTGTTTTCAAAACCTTGGGAATCAATTCTTAAAATGTTCCTCGTCTTTTCCTTCCATGAGCAAGGGCAGCCAGCTGACACAGGGCCCGCCGTCTGCCCACAGAACCCCGTGAATGGCTCTGTGCTTCCGTTGTGAGGTGAAGTTTGCGTTTGGTCACTTCCATAGCAACATGTGTCAGAGAATTGACACCTTTGCTCTATAATTACAAAATGCTTTTGGGAAAGAGTGTAGCAAATATTTAGTTGTTGCTTTCTCAACAGATCCTAGAGGTGAATAGTGTCTATTGAGAAAGCACTTGAGAAATAGGTACCTGTTCCTTTGTCTTTGGAGACAAAGAAATAGAGCTGGAGCTTACAGACCAGAAGGAGGAGCCGATTTCAGAAGCCATTATTTATTGCTCAGTGTTAGAGGACGAGTACTGGTATGGACCATGAGGAGGGCGCCTGGTCTGGAAGGGGCAGGTGGGGCCCAGCAGGGACCTGTGTTGGAGGATTCGTCATAGAGGCATGACATAGCTTATGAACATTTATTGCTGGTCTCTAACAGGAATGGAATATCTTTATATCCTTACAAAATACAAAAAAAAACCCACCCCACATTGCATTATAGTGACAGAAATCAAAAGTGGTGGTTACTGAGATGTGGTTGACCAGAAAGGGACACAATACAAATGTCCTCCTTAGTTTGAGGTGGTTGTTACATGAGAGTATATGACTGTCGAAATCATCTAGTGGAATACTTAAGATCTATGCATTTACTGTATGTAAATTAAAAATAAAGCAATAAGAAAAAGCTGTCCATATACTAATATATGGAAGGCACTTCAGAAAGCAAGGTGGAGACGGGTATGTGTAACCTGCCACTTTTATGGCATAAAGGAGGAAAATTAAGGCTCTGTGTTCAGCTGCTGTGTATGCACAAAGAACTCTGGACAGACAGGTGAGGAACCGGTAGCAGTGCTTGGCCTAGGACACGGGGAGCAGCTGGCAGCTGCAGGAGTGGAGGGCAGGGATGTGAGGGAGATTCCTCACTGTTATGCTTTTTATATTTAAAAAATTACCTTTTATACTTTTTGGTATTTGAACCATGTAAACATATTTCTCATTCAAAACAATCAAATGAAAAGAAAACACATTGAAACAGAACTAAGGAGCTTTTAAACTGAGATGTAAAATGGTTTCAATTAGTCCTTCTGACAGGCTATTTACTATTTAAATGTTTTTAAGCAACTTCCTCTCAGCAGTGCTCTGGGAACTGCCTGGGCAAAAGAGCTGCCACTGGCACCCCGTGGCAGGCTGCTGTCACCATAGCACTTTGTCCCCTTCACCCCTCGCAGCCTTCCCAGCTCCTCACTCCTGCAAACCTCCCCATCAGTCGCTTTGACAGCGAGAGGAATCATTATTTTTCACCCCTTAAGGAGTCTGGATGATGGCCTGTGTGAGACACCGCGTCAGTTGCAGCCTCTTCTTAAACGGTCAGTGGCCTTTACAGAGGCCAGAGCACTTGGAACAAATATAAGAAAGGTGTACGTCTTAAATAAGATTTTTGGCTTGAATTAAATCAGATCTGTCACTTCTTGCCTCTCCCGAGGGTGGGCTCTTCAGGGAGGTGACCTCTTCGTGGAGCTTGCCTGCTCGTTCAAACTGTGAGTGGGGTCTGGCCTACCAGAAATCTTGGCTTCCTCCCGCTCTCATTTTGGTGCCTCCTTTCTATGCAGGAGCGGGGCAGCCAGCACCTTTTGTGGCCGAGTCTGCCAGCGGAAGTGGCAGGAAGTGCCTCTATGTTCCTGGGTTCTCCCTCCTCTGGTTTGTTTCATTTCTTTGAGTCCTGGGTTCTCCCCTGAATGACCCTGTAGGGGGCAAGTCTGGGACAGCTTCTATATGCCAGGAGCGTCTTTCTCGTAAGCACCTTGTGGCCTCTGTTCCTTTGCATCCCTTCCTTTCATATGAGGATGCTCCTAGTTTTTCATGTGGGAGACTGAGGAGGATGAGAATGCTTTGTGGTGCTTGTGTGATTCAGGAAAGAGCATTTCACACTGGTCATGTGTACTATAGCTTGGGCCCTTTGAACCTTTTCCCTGCGTGCACACAAGATATGTATTATGTAGTATATTTCTAGCTGTTTTAAATTCAAATGTCTTACAAAAAGAAGCTGAGTAAAAATACTTCTTGGCCCCTGCCGAGTTTTAGTCTCATGTCTCATTCTCTGGTTGCCTGCTTGTACCTTTAATTCCTGAAACTCAGCACATGAGGACTACCAGTGGCTTCTTGCAGCACTGGGTTGAGAAGACTGGTAAGGCTGTACTTGAGCTGCACTTGGGCTGTGTGGGCAAGTGCGCCGTGACTGATGTCTGTGTGGGGTTCAGGAAAGAAGTGGGGCATTGGTGTAGGTTTTTGCCAAGCTTGCTTAGAAAGTCCTATGCTAAATTTCATTGTATATCATACCACACCTAGTGCTTTTTACTAAGTATTAATATATGTTCAATAAATATTTGCTTTTTAATTTGCTCTTCTGGAAACATGATTATCTGAATACACAAGTCTGCCCGCAAGAGCATGGCTGCTGATACTGAAGCTCATTCGGGCAGTTTAAGTAGCAGGATGCCTGGCACTAAGGTCTGATTCCCATGGCCTTCTCCCTCCTTGCAAGATCCTCAGCTAAACTCCTTTGCTTCATAGTTTGAGCTCCGTGCAATAGATGTTGGGGACCTGCTCCAACGGCTCCTCAGCAGATGAGAACACAGCCTTACCACTGCTCTTAGCAGTATTTCCAAGGCCTGTCATGCAGAGGCAGCTTGCTGTCTGAAGCAGTAGTGTCCATAGCTAGATGTATCCATCAGATGCCATGTGCCCAGGTACTGTTCCAAGTGTTTCATGTGTATTAAGTCACTTCATCCCACAAAACTTTATGAGATGGTCACTGCGGTATTATTATAATCCTGACTTGAGCTCAGAGAGGTAAGATAACTTGCCCAAGGTCACACAGCTGCTAAGTGGTGAAGCCAGGTTTTCAGCTTATGTGATCTGTCTAATCAGTGAGGTACCCTGTGCACTTGAGTAGGAGGCAGAGCCCTGTATGTTCTTGGGGGGTTACATTTTTCCCCTGTTTCCCCATCTATAAAATGAAGGGCTGGGCAGGATGGTTTAGATCCCTCCAAGCCCTGTCTTATTTGTTTCTAAATATCTTCAAACCTCCCTAGTACTATTCCCCATGAAATCTGACTAATGCATGCATGTGCTAGAGATACACAGAACGAAGTAAGGACTTGAACCTTCTCAGCACACACCAGAATTATAGCTTGTCAAGGGTGAGAGATTTATTTTCCCAAACAATTAGAGGACACCAGTAATTATGTTTAATTACATATTGAACAGTTTTCCTGTTGTGTCAACCCATTGTCTTAATTGTGCTTAAGAGCAGTAGGCTATTATTTTGAGGTTTGTGAGGATTAAAATTGCTGTGTGTCTCAGCACTGGGGGAGCAGAAGAGTTAAGGCCACGGACTCTACAGTCAGACAAACTTGGTGCAAATCTCGGATCTGCCCCTTCTAATAAATCCTTGGCAAATTCCTTAACTTCTCTTAATGTTATTACTTCACATTGGGAATGATAGTAATGGCATCAACCTCATGAGGGTTTTGAGAAGATTGAAGAGCATATCCTTGAGGTGCGTGGTGCAGTGGTTGGCATGGAAACCTTTCAGGTGTTGGCTGTCACATTGTTTGTTATTACTGACGGGTGTTGATGGGGTGCAGTCTCTAGACACATTGCAGGCTCGAGCCCTGTTGGATGGCTCCATCTGGGGCAGATGTGGGCTCTGGCTTGGAGGGACTGCTGCTATTTTGTATTATTTCTGGCATTTAGGGTGTTTGTCGTCTATCATATTGTTTCAATTTTATGTCTATAATCCCATTTTCTAAGGACATGTGGAGTGGAGCTAAGAAATATGGTGAACCATTAAGGAGGTTACAATTGTAAGTCCCCTGAAGAGAGCAGTGGGGGAATGTGAGCTAATCCTAGTATTTAGTAGGAAAATTATCTTAGTAGTTGACAATTTTAGGCAGTATACGGATAATGGCCTTAGATAATATTAAATCACATAGTGAAAAGTTATTTTCTTTTCATTCCTCTTTCCGTCCTTCTGATTTTATCAAAGAGAAAGCCTCAGTTTGGTGCTAATCTTTAATCTCTAATCCTTTGGAATTTCCCTCTTAACAAAAAGAAAGAACAGGTTTTAGGCTTGGAGTTTTTGATGGGAAATGGTATCTAGCTACAGCTCATTAATATTGCTTTGTTTTCATTGTATCCTTTTTTTATCATCTTCTATTTATAGCATGTAATACTAATTTTTCACTTATAATAGTACTATGAAAGTTTCATTGAAAGTATATTTATGGAAAAATGAATTGTTTTAAAGAAAAATACTAAATGAAAGGTAGAATGGATGGTATGTGGCTATGGCACAAATTGTGATGGTGCCACACAAATCCCTGAGTTGGGACATGTTGGTTTAGAGAGGGAAGAGGGACAAAAACTGAATCCTAGGGGAGGCCAGTGTTTAAAAAAGAAGAGAAATTAAAGAAGTCAGAGGAGCATCAAAAAAATGCAAAGCCTGGGGAGAAGGCATTGCAGAAGGGGGACAGGGGCAGGTGCTTGGAGGGGCAATAAAGCGATGGCAGAGGAGTGGCAGCTGAGGGGACACCTGTGCCAGATTTTGCTGCCACCATGTTAGCAAAAGGCCTGGCATAGCAAGTGTGGTGGTGTGTGCCCGTAGTCCCAGCTGCTTGGAAGGCTGAGTCTGGAGAAGCACTTGAGCCCAGGAGTTGTAGGCTGCAGTGAGCTGTGATGCGCTGCACTCCAGCCTGGGTGACACAGTGAGGCCCTTAAAAAAAAGGACTGGCATAATGAGGAGTGAGTTAGAGGCACGATGCAGGGGGTGTGTGCTACTTTTTTCCAAAAATGTTGGTGTGCGATGACGGCTCAGTGAAATGAGGTGGATGGGAAGAATAGCCAAAGTTTTTAAGAATAGCAAAAATGCAGGCCAGGGTCAAGGACGCAGGAGGATGGGCTCACCTAGGCCAAGGCGGAGACAGAGCAAGACTTCCCTGGGGCTGGATGGGAGGAGGGGAGTCAGAAGAAAGGGAAGTTGCCTCTTTTCCTGCCAATAAATGCTGCAAGTAAATTTTAGCCAATTCTTGATGTCTAAATAATTCAGTAGGAAAGGAGGGTGGAGAGCAAGTATGAGTGCCTGGAGGGAAGCAAATAGCTGTGAAAGGGGAGACCGAGGAATCTTGGCAGATACCGACTCATTGATCATTTGGAAGTCCCGGAGGAGGGAGATGCTCCTAACTGACAGGCTTTCCTGCGGGAAGGGTGGGAGCTCAGGGCATGCTAGACAGTGCTAGAGAACTGAGAACAATGAAGGCAGCAGCTGCTTTTCAGGCCCATTCAAGGGAGATTGGCCTAAAGTCACCCGTTTTGGTCCCTCTGCTGCTGTCTTGTGAGGCTTTTTTAATTAAGGAAGCACTGTTGAGAGAGCTGTCCCCTTAACAGTAGCCGATCGCACAGGGGACAAGCGGAGCCACCTCCACCTCTGTCACAGTGACTGCTTCTCAGAGATAATAGCCTGTGAAGGACAGTGGTGCATCACTGAAGGTGTCAGCTCTCTGTTGTGAAGGTGGTGGGCTTCAGACATGTGGCATTAATGCACCCAGGTGTTGATTTATGGCTGTGGAAAGGGCCCAGGTCCCTGCATGACCGGTCCAAGCTCTGCCCACCAACCCAAGAGGCTGTGGTCTCTTCTTGTCTAGCTTGCTGTGCCCACATGTCCCTTGTATCTTCTTCTGGGTAAGCTGGATCATGGAGCATTTGGGAGCAGGGTCATTCGGAACAAATCTAGGGAGAAAAGGAAAGGGTAGGTAAGCCCTGCCTCCTTCCCTCCAGAGAGTTCCATTCTACTGGGGATAAGACATGCACTCTCAAACAAACAAAAAAACAACAGATAAAAAAAAATCCCCCCAAAACCAAAAAACAAAGAAAACCAGAAAAAAGACTTCTTGGGTGGGCTTTGAAATGGTCCTTGAAGAAAAAGTAGGAAAGAGTAGGGTTCAGAGGTGGTGTTTGTGGTTTGGCAAATGACTAGAGACACCGGCATTCCCTGGGGTTCAGTAAGACCCCACGGTCTGGACACTCTTTATCTTCACCTGCCAGGCTGAGGGTAAAGCCCTTTTCTTCCACCATCAGGGGAGATGGGGAGTGCCATCTCCATTTATTTTAAAAAATATCCTGAATATACTTTATTTCATCACCCTCCAAGATTCCTTTCCTCCAGACAAAATAAAGCTAGGTCAATTCACCCTGTTTCTTATTTCTAACCCTTTAGTTATCTTAAAGGTCCCTTCTGGCCTTAGCAGAATATAACAGGATAACCTTATACAAGTTATTTAACCACCCTAAGCCTCAGTTTCTCCAAGTGAAAGAGGCCTCAAAGTACTGTCGATGTGTGGAGCCGTCTGAGGATTCGGTGAGATAATTTCTCCCCATCGTACGTGGCCCCGGCAACTGGTGACTGTTCTCTGTCACTCTCTTTCCCCACTTTGTACTTAGAATGGGTCGTCACTGTCTGGTGGGGCACTGATTAGCACTGCTAACATTCTGAATGCTCACTTAAAATAGAAAAGAGTTACTTTGCGTGAAACGCTGCATTTTTTAAGCTGACACTTTTTTTTTATGAGACACCGCTCTTACAGAATAATAAAATGGCATGAATCTGTGAAGTTATCTACATAATGAGGCCAGTGTGGCACAAAAGCAGTGAAGGCCCTGAAAATATCAGCCACATTTTTGCCTGAGCATAATACAGAGCTTTCAAGTACCCAGGAGAGAAAAACCTGCCTTTCTGTCCTGTATCTCTGCCTCCCCTGCTAGACCCTGAGCTCCTGGTGCTTGAGGACTGTGACCTTCTCACTGTTGGCTTCCTCGAATCCAGCAGGTTGCCTGACACAGGCAGCATCAATAATTATATGTTAAATATGTGAAAGTATTTTTGCCTAGAACATTTTGGAAAAGGTGGGAGAGACTCAAGTTAAAGGGTAGAATCCAGAGTAGTTTCAGGAGTGGGTGTGATTAACTCACGGTCACTCCAGCTGCTGTGAAGTCTGCTCTCTGTGAGGTGAGGTCTCTTTGGCTTTCACAGGTGGTGTGGTTGCTGGAGTCAGGCAGACCTGGGTTTGACTGGGACCTGGGATCTGCCACCTATCAGTTGAGTGACGCTGGGGAACTGACGTGTTCTCCCTGTCGTGTAGGGGGTGGTAGCCCTAGTTGCATGGGATTTTTGTGGGGATGAAAGGTTGTTGACATCAGGTACCCTTGGGTTTTCTCTCTGCCTTGATTTCTGGACTGTTTGGGTGACTCCTCAGTCAGCAAGCTTGAACTTGGGTATTGAAGGAGAAGAGGCCATCTCTGAAGAGTGTTTTGAGAACAAGGATGAAGATCCTTCCTGGCCTGGTCAGCACTGATGTTGGGCAGACTTCAGCAGTGACGTGTGGCCTGTGACTCAACGTGGAGACTAGTGAATCAGACTCACAGACATTTGCAAGAGCTTGTCGTGTGGTTCTTTGTCATCTGTGTTTGTGCCATAGGCCCACCTACCTCCTAACCCTCCCCCCATGTGCCCTCTGCATTCTATCTCCATTGCCCACTTCTTAATCCAAGCTGTCCCACGTCTTTCGGGACTTCTGCAATGGCCTCCTCAATGGTCTTCATGTTCACCTTCACATTTCCTTCCCAAATGCCAAATCTCCACAGAGCAGCCAAAACAGAAACCAGATCAGGCTGTTGCTTTGCTCCAAAGTACATTACAGATGTTCTTACTACAGGGCTTTCCAGCACTGGGCCCTCCCTGGCTCTTCCCCCATCACTGCGTACCATCCTGCCCCTTGCCCTCTTCAAATACACTGGCCCTCTTGCCAGCAGGCCAAGTGCTTCCTAGCTCAAGGCTGCACTTTTTGGGTTACCTGTCCCTGGAACACCCTGCCCTGCACCCTTCCTGTGGCTGGCAGGCGTCCAGGCCTGCTCTCCGATGTCAGCCATCCTCCCCAGCCCTCATCACAATGCAGCAGGCCTCATCTTTGTTATGATTTGGTGTCCCTTGCTTGCTTCCTTCCATTCCATTAGAATAAAATCTACGTAAAGACAAGGACACCCTCCCGTCTCATCCCTGCTGCGTTTTCAGTGTCTAGAACAGTGCCGGCACATGGAAGATTCTGTAGGTATTTGTTGAATAAAGCAGTGAGAAGAGAAACTCTAGACCTCTAAACACACTAAAGACAGTGTGTTTAGTTGTGTGGGGCAGAGTGCTGATTATGCTAGTGTTGTGAGGATGTGGTAATGGTGAGAGGAATCGAAGAGAGTCCTCGTTGCTCTGAGTGTGAGAAAGACGGAATCGCCCCTGAGGTAGGAGTGTTATATGGCGGTGGGTCCAGGTGAATTGGGTCTCTGTATTTGGGAGTCTGGGGTGGTGGGAAATCATGGGCTCTGAAATCAGACCCTCGTGCCTCTGCTCCTTATAAGCTGTAGACTGTTATGTATTGTCTCTGAACTCTGATTTCCCCATCTATAAAATGGGAATGATAATATCAGCCTTGGAACATTGCTGTGGAGATTCAAGGTAGTCTATACCTGGCACATGGACCTGCTCAATAAGGGGCAGCCTTACTCTTCAAAATCCTACTACTTCAACACATGACATCAGAAATCTAATTTAATTAAATAACTGTTAATTTAAACATTTAGTAATTATCATAAATGCTGCAGGGAATCCAAAGATGGGAAGGTAGGAAACATGTCCTTAAATAACTAAAAGTCTATAAAAGGGTAAGATAAGTTACAATGCTAATAACATATGTATACAATGCTTTGCAATTTGTAAAGTGACTTTGGCCCTCACAATCACCATATGAAGCACATATAACTTGGGCTTTGTGACCCTGTGCAAGCCAGGGACCTCTCTGAACCTGACCTTGTCACTTGTCAAATGCAGAGGGGTAATTACATTAAAGAGTAGTTGTGAGAAATGTGTATTGTGCCCCAAGTAAAGCATGGGGTCTAGCATGTGAGAGTCACTTAAATCTGTTAGCCCTCTGTCACCTGATTCTCTAACCCTGGGTCCTGTTTTCTTTCCATGGTCTGATGCTTCCACATAACTGTAATCTGGAAGTAGTTTGTGACCAGAGACCTGGAATAATATCAAAGTGCCATGGAAGTTCAAAGGAGGAGAATGAGAGAGAGATGGCATCTATTTGAGAAACTCAAGAAAGGATTTATCTTGGGAGAGATGGCATTTGGTATGAGTCTTGAAGAACAGGTAGTGTTTTGATGAATGCCAAGGTCAAGGAGCCGAGATGGCATTCCAGTTAGAGGGAACAGTCAGAGCAGAGAGGTGGCTGCAGGGTGTCCAGTAGGGAAGGCCCTGTGTTGTGGAAGGTGTCTCACTGGGGGCTCATGTACAGTAGGGCATCCTAGCAAGTTATTTAGCACCGTTTATTAGGAGCTGGGCCAAAGGCAGATGGATTTGGCAAAGGATACAGAATGCATTGGAAGGAAGAGAGACAAATGGACCACTTAGAAGCGCTTGCACAAGTCTAGGCGAAAAGTAAGAAGGATAGTTGAGATGCAAAGCAAGAGATAGACCAAAGAAATGAATGACCGCTTACTTCATGGCCGCTGACTGGGTGACAGTGGCGAGGGAGAACTGTGCGGGAGATGGCTCTGAACTGTTCATCCTGCATGACTGCAGGTAGTGGTAGGTGAAGGAGGAGGAGGAGGGGGAGAAAAGGATGAAGGAGGAGGAAGGCAGTGAGCTCTCTCTTCAACATACATTGTTTAGGGTACTTAGCGATTTTAATTGGACAGTTAACTACTCTGGGTTTGAGGTTCAGAGTTAGAGATGGACTTTGGTGAGTCTTCTGCACACAGCTTACATCTGAAACCACAGGAGTGTTTGAGCTCTTCCATGGGAGAGAATGCAGAAGAGGAGAGTGCAAGAGAGAGCTTGCTCAACAGGAGAGCTGGAGACAGTCTTACATTTGGAATTGGCAGGAAGGAGAACTAAAGACAGAGGGAAGGAAGAAGTCAAAGAGGACAGAAGCTGAGCTGGGGTGTGTGGCATCCAGGGAGACAGCAGAGCGGAGTTTCAACAAGCTGGACTGATGCACAATTCTAAATGGTTTGTGGATTTTGAGGATGTTGCAGACTGTCTGAGCATGTTAGAGCTGAAGATTAGGAGGCCATGGAGCCCTTCAGAAAGCAGCTGAATGAGAGTGAAGATTAGATGGCAGGATGCGATGTGCAGGAGGGAGGAAGAGGAGGCAAGAGAAGACTCAACCTTCTAGTCCCTTGGTAGAGGAAGAAGATGGAGATGGGGCAGCAGCTCAAGGGAGGATAGAGAAAAAAAAACTCACAGAATAAAAAAACATAGTGATTTTTTTTGTTTGTTTTTTGAGTCAGGGCTCACTGTGTCACCTGGGCTAGAGTGCAGTGGTGTCATCTTAGCTCACTGCAACCTCAAACTCCTGGGCTCAAGCAATCCTCCTGCCTCAGTCTCCTGAGTAGCTGGGACTACAGGCACACACCACGCCTGGATAATTTTTCTGTTTTCTGTAGAGCCAGGGTCTTGCTCTTGCTCAGGCTGGTCTTGAACTCCTGGTCTCAAGCAAGCCTCCCACCTTGGCCTCCTAGGGTGCTAGAATTACAGGCATGAGCCACTGCACCTCATCCGTAAGTGTGTTTTAAGTCAAAAGGAAGGAGCCAGTGCAGAGGGAGATATTGGAAGGAAACGTGGGATGGGAATTATGAACACAGTTTCCCTTCTTGAGAAGGTGCCAATAAGGGGATCTTTGTACTTGAGTCTGGGTGTAATTAAACAGGTATTACCCTAGATAGTTGAGCAACAGCTGCTTGGAATTATAGGTTTAAACAATGATCTGCTAGCCCATCCTAGGCTGGTTGTGAAAGAGGTGGCTCTTGCCTTTGGTGCCTTCTCCCTCGTCACAGATTTTCCCTGTGTGGCTTGAGAAACCCTTCCCCCTTCCCTTTATTTTGGCTTTCGCCCTTCCCTTCTCTCCCTTCTCCTCTCCTCCCTCTTTCCTCTCCATCCCCTTGACCCCACACTTCACTACTCAGAAATGAGGAATTGGTTTATCTTGGTTCTATTAACTAATGAATCTGATAAACTAATTGCTGCTCCTGGCAGAAGACTAGACAGCTACTTTTGTTAACAGTTAGCTTTCTGGAACCATGGTCTTTTGTTGTCTAATCCATTAGTGGTTCACATGGTGGAACTTCAAGTCAGGAAGGAGGTATGGCTGCAGAAAGAAGTGTTGGGAGAGTTTGCTCATCAAATTCCACTTGTATTGGCCCCCAGCCCTTCTAGTACTCAAGTGTTGAAAAATAGGGTGCCCCATCCTACAAGTAAAATTAACAGTCTTTTAAAAGACACAAAGCTGATGTGTCAGCTGTATTTAAAACTGTTTCTTTTAGATTTTCTGGTAAATATATAAATAAATAAATATAAATATAAACATATTATATTTATAGTTTCATTCCTCAAGTACTTCACCTGCCAGTTGGGCAACTCACCATTTCTACTGTGCAGGTCCAGTGTCTCTTCTCCTGAATAAGGACTGATTCTCCCTGGTTGGGATGCATGAGGCTTATGCAGCCCAAGTTGCAGCCCAGGTTCCATCTTGGCTGTTGAAAACTCCTTCAGAATTTGCATCCAATTAATTGAATAGGAGTGACACCTTAGGCATCAACTGAAACACAGCTACCTTGAACTTAATGACTGTTGCTGGTTTGGGTCAGTGTAATTCTCTTTTGTGGGATACTTTTTCTATAATTTGTGTGAGTTTTTTTATCTGTAATATGCAGAAGCAAGCCATTGCACTCTGGGTTCTACATCATCATGTTCTCAACCTAAATCTGTGGAATTCTTAGAAAATCTATAGTTGGGAGTTAAACATGTTCTTGGAGGAATAGTTACAAAAGGCAATATGGTGTTATGGATAGAAGGGTTGGCTGGGGACCAGAAATTCTGGATCCTGGCCTCAGCTCATATTGTTGCCTTCTGCATGGCCATGGAAGTTATTCTCCATTCGCAGAAAGGGAAGCCCATATTCTTGTCTCACCCCCAAAATCACAAGGAACAAATGGAGCTAAGGGATCTGAACATGGTATAAAAGTAAAATTGCTGTTCAATACATGGGATAGTTATAAAGCTGTTTCTGGAGACTGAAAAAAATTAATAGAATATTCGATTGGCAGTAAATATTTGCAATGTATGTTTCTTAGAAGCCTCAATGTGCACCATACTTAGCCAAGTGAAGGTCTGGGGAAAAGCTTTTATTTTATTTTTTTAGCTGAAGGGAAGAGAACTTTACACGTGTCACCCCGTGGTTCCCGTGTTGGCCACTGTGAGTCTCAGCGCACCTGGTAGAGGTTTGTCAAGTGGCAGTTTGACCACGTTGTGCTGAGCTGTGCTGTGCCAGGAAGCTCCACCAGAGCCATGTGCCCAGAAAGAAGGTTCAGCGTTTTCCTTGTTGTCTTCCATTTGGCAAAACGAATACTTCATTCTACCTTCAGTGAAATGGCGTTTTCACCTCCTCTCCAGTGAGCAAGCTTTGATTTTTTCAGACTTGACTTGCCAGAAGCAAAGATCTGCCGAAATAACCGTGACTGCGATTTCTGTTCCTTTCTCTGAGCACAGAGAACATGGAGCTGCCTCCAGTTTAAAATTTACCTGCTCTCGTGCTGCACGTGGTCAAGGCAGAAGCTACACTCTTATGTGAAAATCACAGAACTCCTGTGCTGCGTGTTATTCATAGCATGGCAGAGTTAGAAAGAGTTAATCTTTCATCTTACAGAGGGGAAGAGGCCCAAAAAACAGAGGTAAAATGGTTGAGGTCACAAAGTATGTGAGGGGCCAGATGCTGGACTAGAGCCAGTGGCCCGGACTTGTTCTCCTGCCCCCTGCAGCTACAGGGGCGGTTTATGATACAGAAGAGTTAGAGGGAGAAGAACTTGGGGGTGAGGAAGAGATGAGTTCATTGTATTTTGATCTGAAATGAAAATCACATAAAAATAAGAGCCTTATTTTTTGAGACACAGGTTCCATTATTCTCTTTAACAGAACTAACACTTCTGTCTTTATTATGCCTGTTAGCCAGGCAGTAATTCCGAATTTCTTTATCACCACTCGGGCAGTTTGCCTTCCCACAGTGTTTTTTCATAGCTGTCTGAGATCTTGACAGTGCCTATGTGTCCACACAGCGGGAATTTTGGCAGAAGGGAAAGAGTTGCAGCTTGGTTTCCTGCAGGAAGAAGCCTTACAAGATTCATTCTGGGGTGTTGCCTTTGTTCATTGTCGGTACGTGAAGTGGCTGGCATTGCCTTGGCAACTGCATTAGAAGCCAGTCGCTGCTTTGTGGACGTCTGTTTCTTTGCAGACCCTCCTGGGAACAGCCTTGGCTTTGGCCGGAACTGGCACCAGCCACCTTCCTTGGGGCACAGAGCCAGTGTGTGTTGGGGGTGGGGGGGAGGTCGGAGGGGCGACTCCCGGGCAGGCTCTTGCTTAGCACTTACATCTGGGGCAGGCAGTGGCATGGAGGCTTCTGCTGACTTGAGAAATCAGCCTGGTCTGAGAGTCTCCTGGTGAGGCCACCATTGCAGATTGGTGGACATGGCAGCGGCTGTAACTGTGATGAGAGAAGGCTGTGCTCACTGCCAGGGATGGGATGTTGTGCCCCAGGGCGCACTGTGGGGTGTTCCTGTGTTAGGAATTTGCATGCCAACTCTAGATAAATGGGAAGGTAGGTGATGGGGTAAAGTGGAGTAAAGGACTGCAGAAAGACAGGGTGACTCTAGGACTGCTGAAATCTTGGAGATGGGGGTAAGGATGGTGGGAAACAAATGAAGTTTCTCACACTCTCACACTCATGGGAGAGATATTTCCCATGCCCCACTGCATTTGATGGTGTCCTGGCACTCCTCTAACCTCCCTGGAGCCTATCCGGCAGGCATCAGTCATCATCATCATCCTCTGTTGAGCACCTGCCCTGTACCATTATGCGCAAGGCACTCTGATAGGCCAGGGCCTTCAGGAGCCTTTGCTGCTTCTAGAATTGTGTAAATTAGAAATTGATAATTCTCAGGGCAGATGTGACCCTCTGGGACCATGGCTTTTCAAATGACTAGCAAGCACCCTTTTATGAAGGAACATGTACCCCCTTTTCCAGGGTAGTGTCCTAAGGCCACAGCGTGTTGAATTTTAACAGGGGTTTCAATTTCCACTCCCCCCTTGTCTGGGCATCAACCAAATGTGATGGCTTTGTACTTGACAGTGATTCTCCAAGTCTGGAATCCCGTAGGACTTATTGAATGAAGGGTCTTTGGGAGCAAAATGTCTGGGATTTTGCCTTACTTGGGGCTCCCTGAAAAGCAGACAGTGAGTCAAGGATGGAAGTGCTGGTTTCTTTGGGAGGAGACCCCAGGAAATATGATAAAGAGTGGAGAGGTGAGACAGGGAAGTGAAGGAAGCCAATATGCAGTATGTCATCACCCAAGTTGCCACCATGGGCAGCCAGAGCTTCATCCCACTGTGGAACTCCAGGTGCCAGTTTGGAATACCTGCCTCAGAGTCACCTGTCCACTTCCACTCCTGGGAAAGGGAACTGAAATATTGACCCCCTACTCCTATCAGCATTGGCTGGGAACAGCTGGAGTTGGTGCCGGGAGGATCCTCTGGCCTGTTGCAATGACCAAAAGGGCTCCAGCAGCCACAAAAGCCCTCAAGCAAAGAGACGCGGGAGCTGGCTGTAGGAGGTTGGGCCAGCCTGCCTGGAAATGGTCATGGAGATGGTGAGGACTGAGAGGACACGGTCAGGCCCCCGACAGCACCTGCGGCAGGTTTGCAGTTGGTATTCTCACAGACGTCTCCAGGAGACTCCGAAGCTGTGACAGCAAAGCCTGTGAGTCCGCAAGTGCCTGTACCAGACATAGCCCTCCCCCTTTCCTGAAGGGGCTTCATGACTGCACCTTGAAATTTTATTTGTTTTAAAAGAATGCAGATGATGGCTTTGAAACAGTATATTTTGCTGGGACCCTCAGAAATTAAATGGCCCCTGACACTCTGGGGAGCTGAGCTTAGGAGTTACAGGCCAAGGGACTGGAAGGAGCCTGAGGTGTGATTTGGCACTTGGGTGTTGTAAGGGGAGCAGGATGCCGAGTTCCTGAGCTGGTACCTTGTGGGTGATTGTCACATTTTAGTAGCACTTCCTTTAAGGGACCACTGCTTGGTAAGTTCGATGTAATGCAAGTACCTGGTAAAAGTTGGTCACCAAACCCTTTTTTTACAGAATGACCCTGACCATATCTTGAACATCTTCTAGAACACCAGACATGCAATAGATCCTTTATTCACATGATCATAACTAATCTTCACTGGCTACCTGAGTTGTGAGTATTATTGGCTCACTTTACAGATGAGGAAACTGAGCCTCAGAGAAATGGGCCTCCGCACCCTCTACAAGATGCCTCTTTCTTCTGGGCCACTTTGTAAATGTGGAGGTAACAGCACAGCTGTATATTACAATGCCTGGAATATCTCTGTACCCATACTATATATCGAAATAAATTTTATGCTATGTTAAGTGCCAATTTAAAAACGTCTCCCAAGATACAAATCAACGCCACAGTGAGATATCCCTTCACACCCTTAGGATGGCCGTCACAAAGGAGACATAATAAAAAGTGTTGACAAGGATGTGGAGAATTTGGAGCCCTTACACACTGCTGGTGGGAACATAAAATCACGCAGCCATTTTGGAAAATAATTTGGCAATTCCTCAAAAAGTTAAACATAGGGTTTCTATATGATCCAGCAGTTCTGTTCCTATGTATATACCCAGGAGATATGAAAGCTTATGTCCACATAAAAACTTATATGTGAATGTTCATAGCAGCATTTATAATAGACAAAAAGTTGAAAGAACCCAAATGTGCTATCAGCTGATGAATGGATACACAAAACACAGTATATGAATACAATGCAATAGCATTCAGTGAATGAAGTACTAATTCATGCTACCAGATGGATGAACCTTGAAAACGCTAATGTTAAGTGAAAGAAGTCAATCACGAAAAAGCCATATATGATTCCATTTATATGGAATGTTCAGAACAGGCACATTCATAAAGACAGAAAGCAGATGAGTGGTTGCCGTGAGCGTGGGAGGCAGAAGGGATGAGAGTGACTGCTAATGGGTACAGGGTTTCTTTTTGGGGTGATGAAAATGTTCTGGAATTAGATGATGTGATGGTTGCTCAACCTTGTGAATATACTAAAACCACTGAACTGTACACTTTTATTAAAGAGGTAAATTCTATGATATGTCAATTATATTTCAATAAACAAAATAAAGCCTCTTCTGGCAGGATATTTGTGTTGATAAGAAATGAGTATCAAGGACTTCTGGTTTTTAGTTAATGTTTTGGAAACATTCTTTCAGGTTGTTATAAAAGCCCTTCACAGTCTGTGAGTTTAATCTGATTTCATTTTTTCTTGTGTAGACTAATATAATGGTTTATGGATATCCTAACCTTGTGAATCTTTGGAGTCCTTCAAGTCAAAACAAACCATTTAACTTTTAGGGAGGAAGGGAAGTATGTCTGTCTTTTTCTTTCTCTCTCAGTCAGATAAGAGAAAAGAGATTTGGATGGTGAACACTTAGCTCCCAAACGGAAACAAAACTGCAATGCAGGCACATCTGTTTTGTTCTGGAGGGCAGCACCCGGCCTAATGCTTCAGGAAGGCAGCTTTGAAATCAATATAAGAACACAATCAGAGCTAGTTGCGTCACGAGCAAGTGTGTGGTCCCCTCTCAGAGCTCATGGAGATGGGCGTTGTGCATTGGGAGGAGGTTGGACTGGCCGACTCTGAAGTCCACATTCACTGTAAGAGGCTGTGGTTCTGATTCTCCTGTGCTACTACTACAGCTCCATGGCAATGACTCTTGGTTCATTGGACTAATTAATTATATACTTGGAAATAATTTGGAATTGTTTGGGAGGAAAGCGGTAACAAAAAGGACCAGAGGCTCATGCTGGTTGTTTCCTTGATGTTTAGAGAGAGCAGGTGATCGTAAAGCAGACTTCTGGAGCACCGGAAGGGAGCCAGGGAGTCTGGTTGCTAGGCACATATCTGCAGCCTGCCTGACTGGTGCACACCAGCCACCCTCTCCCCATCTCACCTTCTTTGTAAAACATGAGGTTGGGTTGGGATGACCTTGAAGGACGTTTTGGCTCTGAAAAATTCTAGAATTTTTCTTAATAACTTCAAGTTTTCATAGTCAGCCTTGCATCTGTCTTTCCTTAGCCTCTGACCAGCCTCTGCCTGTTTTTAATTTCTTATGTGGAAAAGAATGCTTGCCTTATGCAGACCCCACCATTTTTCTTGCCAATCTTGCCCTTCTGCCCAGATCTTCAGCCCTTCTCTCCTCAGTAGTTTCACGTCAGTCCCACCTTCGTGGTTAACACTTTCTTGACTGCTGTAGGATACGGTAGGGGTCTCTGTCTTTCGTTACCTCATTGATCACTTTGCTTCGGTCATTCATATTAGTCTTAGCATATGCCGTTTTAGATGTCTCCTGCCTTTCCAATAAATCAAAAGCTTCTTAGGAAAACAGCACTGTGTAAAGGAAGAACATTTGAAATTAGAGCCTTGAAATTATTTCCCCAAAGACATAGAGCTGATAATGTGACTCAGCCTTAGTTTTCCAGTTTGTGAAATGGGGAGTTCACAGTTCACAGAGTTACTGTGTGAATTAAATGAGACAGAGTATACAGGGTTTGGGTCATAGTGGTTGGTCACAGTGCTGGTGACAGTGGTGAGAAGGTGGTCAGCACAGGCTGATAGGACTCGTCTGCGGTGCTTTCAGGAAGGAAGTCACATAGACACCTGGGACAGAGAGTTAATGATCGTTCTCAGTAATCAGTTCTTCAGAATACAGTACTCCTCAGTGTCTGAAGGTAATTCTACAGAGTGAGTTTAAACCTCTCTGTGGAAATTTTAGTCTTTTTTTTTTTTTTTTTTTTTTTTTTTTTTGCTTTTGCTTCTTTCTTAGTAAAGGTAAAAGAAAGATCATTCAAATCATTGGCAACTTCTGGTCACAACTCTTGGTCAGTCTTAGAGATTGTTACTGGATCTCCTCTTTATGTTCTCTTCTTGGGGATAATTAATTTCGCTTTTCTCAACGTCCCTCCTGGTACCCATCTTCTAAATGTTTATAGGAGTCTTTTGCTTTCCTTTGTCTCCCAGAGTAATATTCTCTTCAGGCTGGGGAACAGTTGTTGGGTAATGGGTCAAATGTATTAATAGGCAGGCCATATGGTTCACAGACACTTTGCTCTCAACAACTTGATAGGCATTCTGGTGGTATGATTTTTTTAAAAAAATTTTTAAGTATAAAAGTGTAGGAACCATCTGTTCTTATTTTTTGTATGTGATCCTGGTAAGTTATTAATTTTAGTTACATTGCTCATTTGCAATTAGCACCGTTATACGTGGAGGCTACATGGCAAAGCTGGGATACCTTATTTTCAGTAACAATGTGTGTGGGGTCTGTGTGTCTCATCCAGATCCCTTTCATAAACTGAAGTAGGTTTGCCTACATGCAGTTAGGTCTCGGGGTTTATATGGCTTATGCTTCAGCTGGTTAAATGCTTTAATTATAGTGGTCCATTTGATTGGTTGAGACTAGGTCACATACTAATTACTATGGAGCAGACCAAATAGGGTATTGTGATAGAGTGATGCCAGGGTAGGTGTGGGGCTGCTTGAGTTAGGATCATGAAAGCCTTCAAAGGAGGATAAATTTGAGTTAAGTTCTGAAGGGCAATGAGGAGACAGCCAAATGAAGATCTGTGGTGAGCCAAAGAGAGATTTGCAGTGAGAGAATTCTAAGGGGAAGCAAGGGTTAGGAGCAAGGACTCTGAACTGGAAAGTAAGCATGGTGTAGAAAGAAGTCCACGGGGCCACACTGTAGTGACAGTAAGGGTAATGCAGGCAGCTGAGGGCAAAGAGGGTCTAATGTAAGAATAATAGGAGCCATTGGAGGGTTTTAGCAGAGGAGATGGGAGCATCTGCTTTGTGGTTTCAGGAAGCTACTCTGGCTGCTAAGTGGAAATCAGATTGTTAGGAGCAAGAATGGGGCCAGGGAGACCCACAGCTATGTAGACAAGATCGATGGAAAAATGATGGACTAAGTTTGTGTGGTATGGACACAACCATAGAAGTGATAGAGTTTGGGATATATTTTGGATATGGAATGTATGGAACCTACTGAAGGATTCTTAGGTTTTCCGTCTGCTCAGATACAGAGGGCTTGATGGTTGTTTTTGTTCAGTTAGGTTTGAGGTGGCTCGTGGACACCCAGGTGGAAATGTCTAATAGGCAAATGAATCTGGAGGTCACATGAGAGATTAAGGCTGAAATATTCATTTAAAGTACATGAAGGTCAAGAATATAGACAGAGAGAAGGCTGAGGTCTGGGTCCTGAATATACCATCATTTAGGAGTTTGAAGGAGACTCCAGCAAAGGATGTTGACAGAGGTAGCCGGAAAGGTTAGAGAGAACCATGTGCCGAATAGACACCTGTATAGGAAAAGTGTCTCCTGCAGGAGTGACTGGTGACCTCATCATTCAGTTCTAAGTGTTAGTATTCAAATGCAGTTCAAAGAGATTATTCTGTAGCTGTTAACTCAGTGACGACTAGACTAGACCGAGCTGGGCCCAACGCCTGCCTTAGGAAACCCTCAGCTGTGGTGGGATCAGAAATGGAGAATCTTGTCTGCCATGGGGGAAGGGTCTATGTTCAAATCTCAATCAGGATCTGTGAGATTTTTGTGCCATTACTAAAGCAGCAAAAAGTAATTCATTCTTTTTTTTTTTTTTTTTAAATGGCAACTGTATGTACAGCTGGTATGGCTATGCCACAAGTCAGTTCTTTGAAAATATTCAGTAACTAAATTCTAATCAATTTCTTTCATGGCTTTAAGTTTCACCTAAATGAAAGCCTATAACTAACTTGGTGCAATAAATGACAAATAAAAATGTTTGCATTTTAAACCACTAATGTTTTAATCTTGACAAGATAGGTCTCATAACAAATCACTTTTGACACTGTATCTTTTCTTAGTATCAATTCAGTGCTAATGACTTGAAGGTAGCTTCTGTTTGGGAGTTAACTTCAGGTTATGGGGAATTACTGTATTATCTGTTGTCACTTGGTAAATTATATTATTTAAATGAGGAGTAGAGATTTCTTATTCTCTACCTCTCTTAAAGTGCAAGCATAAGATATTCCAGTAAACATTTTAAACTGAAGGGCAAAACTGGGGAGTTCTATTTTTGTACCATGCGCTATAATTTAATAGGTCATTTTGCCTGTTGCATTAAGTGTGTTTTCTCTAAAACCCAAAGCAGGATCAAGTTATAAACAGGCTTACTATGGTAATTCTCATTAAGTTTGGAGAAATAGTAGATTTGTTTTAAATTAAGGAAAGCTGCATTTTCTTTCCAGGAGGTTCAATGGATGACAAATACTTAGGCAAACTCTGTCAATGTTTATTCCTGCCTTTTACCCTACTGACATTTAGTTGAATTTTACAAATAGGTAAAGCTGGTAAGAATGTAGTGGGCTGATAGTTGCCAACAGATTGTGATGAGGTAATCTCTTGGTTATTCAACCAAATACTTGATTCACTAACTGAAGGAGACTTATTGGGAATAAATTAGCAGAAAATGATACTATTCCATAATTTTAGCAGAATGACAATGGTTTCGCCGCTTTGCATAAAGCCAAACTTTTATGGTACCTGAAAATTCTCCATTTTTCCAAGACCAAACTGAAAGTAGCTCATTTATCTGGTTAGCTCAATCCCATTTTCAAAAACTAAAGCTCAAGACATAGATTTTTTACCTTGATCCAGCTCTACCCAAGCGATAATTGCATAAAATGTTAAGCTGGTCTGACAGCTGTGCATTCACTTTGTGTGAAGGTTATAGGATGTAACAAGCCTTGCCCTTGGATCCTTCATGAGCAGTTATCTTCTTGAGTCACACTGTCCTTGGGTGGTTCCTGGTGTCCAGAGCCACTCGTGGGAGGTGTAGGATGGGGGTTAAGTTGATGCTTGGCTCTTTTTTCTTCCTTCTTTTCTCCTGCCCTCCCCTCTGCCATGTGGGCAACGTGAAGATGAAGGGCCTCCTGGTGGGGTCAGGCTGTTGGACAGGGTGCTTGGCACTCTGTGCGTGGTACGTAAATGCTCAGTAACTCCTTATTGAGCATTGAGTGATTGGGCATCAGGGCTCATACAGCCTCTTGATTTACTGTACAGAAAGGCTCCCATTGTCTCAGAAGCCCCGGCCAGTTAGGGTACCACTTATGCATGGGAAAGAAGACACAAGAATTCTTTGGGACACAAAACAATAACATCTTTCTAATAAGAGCAGCTTCTTAAATCTGTTTGTGCCATCTTCCCATTGAGTAAAATCCAAGCACATCACCTTGGCTAACAGTGCCTGCATTAACTGGCTCCTGATTTCCTTACCAGCCTCGTCGTGTACCATCCTCCAGTTCCTGGGATGTACCAGGCCCTTTGCTGTCTGCTCGGCCCTCTGTTTGGAATGTGCTTTTATGCAGCTCTTCACAAGCCTCCAACTTTCTGATCCTTTAAAGATCCAGTACTTCTTTAGCGAGGCCTTCCTTGTCCTCTCTGTCATCCCCTCTGTCCCGTTATTTTATACCTAAACATTTTGCATTTTCCTCTGTGTTTGCTTTCTTGCTTATGAGCTATCTGCTCCCCTTAATTGAACAATTCACAAGGGCAATATTGTTTTTTTCTGATTTATCAGCATCTAGTCCAGTGCCTGGCTCAATGTAAGCTCTCAAAAATATTTATTCAAATGAATGGATAAGCCTACTTTTCATCAGAAAAAAAAATTTTTTTTGCTCTCGGATTCTCAAGTTCACACTGTAAAAATCACCTAGTCTTGGTAAAGAACTGTCTTAAAGAATAGGGTTGGTGATTTGGCTCCTATGGTGTAACTACTAATATTAGCGTGTTTTATTCCTAAACTTCTAACATGTTTTCTCCCCCCTTTTCTTTGTTTTGTCTTTCTTTTTTAGCAAGGGAAGCCATATGTCTTCGACAGAGTGCTACCTCCCAACACAACCCAAGAGCAGGTTTACAATGCGTGTGCGAAGCAAATTGTCAAAGGTAAGTGCTGTTTCTTTATTTCCTCCTGGGCCTTTCAGAGTAATTGAAAACACTAAGTGTTATTTACAGCCTAGGAATCAATGTACCTTGACTCTAAGAGGCCTGCTAATTGGAAACACTGAATTATAGCCTTGGCCCTGGCCCTGATTTGCTATGATGTCAGGCAAATTATTAATCTCTCCATACCTCCTTCTCAAGGATGTTTCTTTATTTCTTTTGTGCCACCTTTTCATTCTGTCACCCAAAAGCTTAAAAGCAAGGTAAGCTATGGTCACA
The DNA here is from genome assembly GCA_963574885.1 of Lepilemur ruficaudatus. NCBI lineage: Eukaryota > Metazoa > Chordata > Mammalia > Primates > Lepilemuridae > Lepilemur > Lepilemur ruficaudatus. The sequence continues at coordinate 42,108 of CAUYRT010022675.1, forward strand.
TTATTTCTGTAATTATTTTAAAATACTGTTGCAGGTGGTGTAGAACCTCCTTTTTCCTTTGAAGGAGAGCATATATATTCTTGATGCTCCAACTGTACCTCTTTGGTTGATTTATTTTGTGCATCTGTGTTCTTTTTACTAATATCTATGAGAAATAAGCCTTAAATGTGGAAAATTCTTCCCATCAAGGAATTTTCTACAGTGTCATAAAGTCACAGTACCTTGTCGGTTATTGAGCTGTTCTTGCTACTCAGCATTCCTTAACTATACTTTAACCTAACTCACTTTCAACCATCCTACCCAGATCTTGACATTTGTTCCTCCAAACAGGTAGCCTCAAGCCTGAATTTATGTCTGAGAGATCAGTCCTTTTCTCTGGGACTGGCATCGGCCCTGGAGGATTTGTGTCAAAATAACAGCAGGGAGATGAAGCAATTTACACGTTGCTCTACTTTGCCCTTTCAAATCAGGGGCAGGTTGGAGCTTGCATTGGCAGAGCCTGCCATCTGGACAGGGCTAGGGAGCATCTCCTGCTACTTTGCTTTTCATCATCAAATCCTTGCTTTCAAATTTGAATGCTGTGACAACTGTGCTTTCAGATGTCTTGATGCTGCCACCTGTATAGGGAGCTCTGGGTTTAAAAAGCAAGAAGTAAAAACAAAACCAAAAAAACACCTTGTCATTTTAGATCTGCTTGTTTTTAGAAGCTGAGCTGACTAACATAACTCCTTGAAATGCATGAAAATCAGCTCTGGGTACATCTGTTCGATTAATTCTGACCCTGGACACCTGTGTGGGAGACTTGTGTCAGTATGTAATGTTCCTTGCTGAGGTGTATGGTTATTCACATTCTTGTTGCAGACATCAATTAATTTTGAAGGTCTTCACAGTGAGATTATTATAGAAAACTGGAGAGGAAAAAAAATGCCTGAATTTGAGCTTCTTTTGAATTAGTAGTATAGGCCTATATCTGGTGGTAATTTTTGTCTTCTCTCTACTTTTTTGCTTCTCTTTCTATCTAAACATGTTTTCTCTCTGTTTTTGCAGTATATCTTTCTTGGTTTGCTCCTGCTCAGTCCTGCTTCCCTTCTATTATTGGACTCATTCATATTTTTATTAAAGTAAGATTAATCACATATGTGCCAGAATTTCCTTCTTTTTCTCTTCCCCTTCATTTTCAGAAGCGAGTAGTGTTTACCACATGCTGTGCTAAGCATGAGGGCCATTTTAATACATCCTGACCTCCCTAAGTGGGCGCACGTAATTAGAAATGGATGCAGTGCATTTAAAAAACAAATGTTGTGATTAACAAACTATAGTAATAATCTTTGAGTCTTTATTCACTAGAGAAGTTTGGGTCCCTTTTAATATTTGGATTTTTCTACAGTATGAAATGTCAGAAATGAGCAGTCCCTGGGCAGGTCTTGTGAACATATGACCTACCTCTGGATAACTTTAGACCCAATATGTGGTGAACCACAAAGAATACAATTTAGAGTAAAATCAGGCTGGGACATGGTATGATAAACGGACATTTCTAGGATACCATAAATATAGTATGAACATACTGATTTGGTAGCAATAAGAGTATCTTATTCTCTCTTGAATAGAAATTATTAGGGAGTGATGAAGGCCTAATAGAACTTTGAAAAATAGCCACTGAGGCTACTGTGAGGAGAAGTGGCCATGTATTTCTGCATCAGCAAGGTAAAATAGTGAGGGATAAGAAAGAACTCCTTGGAATAGATTACTGAATATAGCTGAGGGATCTTGCCATGAGGAGCCCTATTTAAATCGGGATTAGAAGGTGGTATGGTGGAGGCCTTTTTTTCCTGAGAGGCTACTAATTAAATCAGATGACTTTTGAAGGTCACTATAGTTCCAGTGACTGATGATAATGTGGGGGACTGGTGAGTTTTCCTTTCAAGTCTATCGAAACCCTTAATGATTTGGAGCATCCGGAAGACTCCATTTAATGACATGGCTTTATTTTCTGTTTTTCATTCCCTACAACTTCACTGGGCTTGAAAAAATATTTCAAATGTTTGTTTGTAGAGTCCTGGCATCTCTCATGGTTCCATCTTTGTCTAGAATGAGTTTTTCAAAATGTTGCCCGAACTCTTCTCCATTTCTTCTAAAGAGGTTGTGGGGTTTGTAACTACCAGTGCAGTGAATAGCTAGGTTCCTGTGGCTGCCTAGGAATTAGCCACCGTGGTTACTGGATGCTATTGTTGAACTACCGGTAACTATATCCTAACCACACAGAAGGCATGAGGCATTTGCTTTCCAGATTAACTAGATGTGGACTATCTGGGTGCTGGAGGGGGTTTCTTGTTTTCCAGTTCTGCCTTCTTTAAACTTCATTCAGTTGTTTCTTTTAATCATTCATTTATGAACATAGTATTATGTACTTACCATGCAGTAAGCACTGCTAGGGACTGGAGTCACCAAGGTATATAAGACTGTGTGCAAGGAGCTTTGAGTATAGGGAAAGAGACAGATGCATACGTAATTATCATACACATAGGCAATATGTGCTTTAAATGAGTATGTGTGAAATGCAATGGGAGCACAGAAGAATGCACTTTATATAGATTTTGGTGGGTAGGGAGAGGGAGTAGAAAATTAAGGAAGGCTTCTGGGAAAGGGTGGGTCCTGAGGACTATATAATATAGCAGGGCTAAGCAGAAAGACCATCGAAAGTAAAAGCATAAAGATACAAATTATGCTTGGGCAACTTGGAGTGGCACAGGGTGCAGAGTGGCATCGTGAGAGACGAGGCTGCAGAAGTTGGGCTGGAGCAGCTTGATGGGAATTGATACACTTTATCCCATAGGCAGTGTGGACCCAATGGAGAGTTTTAAGTTTAGGATGATATTATCAGATCTATTTCATTATTATATATGACTCTTAAGAAAAATATTTTTTTAGCTGCTATTTATCAGGCACTTTCTATGCATTTTACGTATGTTGTTGCATTTTAAATCACAAAACTTTATGAAGGGTGAGCATTATTATTCCCATGGTACAAAAGTGTAATTTGAGGCTCAGAGAAACAACTTGGCCAGATTGGTTAGAGGGCAGTGGGGGGATTTGAGCCTGGGTTTGTGGGACTGACTTACATTCTTCTGCACTACCCTGCCCCAGTTTTCTGGTGAGCTCACAATGAGCATTTGATAGCAATTATTACCATTATTATTATTTTTGAGATGGAGTTCTCATTATGTTGCTCAGGATGGCTTGAACTCCTGGGTCCTGCGTTCCTCCCACCTCAGCCTCCAGAGTAGCTGGGACTATAGGCTCATGCCACTGCGCCTGCCTTGATGACAATTATTTTATGAATTGTTTCTTTTCTATCAGGCCATATGGACTATTAACTAAGCATTGCAAAGACAGGGATGGGAATGGCATGGGTGGAGGGGAAAGCAGAGACAGCAGTGGTTCCTGTTCCTTGTGGTGGCCCTATAGGCCTGCCAGTGATGAAAGCGTGCGTGGCCTGGGCACAGTGACTGCGCTTCAGGCCTGGCGGGCCAGCATCTGGCTGGCCGCTGGTGTGCAGCGGGACCGCCTCGACATCCTCCCCAGGTGGCCTACTTGAGTAGTTTGCTGGGCCTCCCAGCTGAGGGTGGCCTGTCAGCCACTAGGGCCAGAAACCCTGGCGCCCCGACAGGCCCCCTCTCCGCCTGGAGGGTTGGTAGGAGGCCACAGCGCCTCCTAGGGAGCACTAGCGTGTAGGTACCGTCGGGGCTTGCCCAGATTCTTAGCTGACAGTGGAACCCACTTTTCTCCAGCAAGACCTGGGCTGAGAACGGAGCAAACAAGAGTCAAGGCATCTTTTCAGGTATCCCACTCCCCTCCGCTCTCCACCTGCGGGGGAAGCTCTGTCGGCGGCGGGCGCGGGCTGTGGGTGCAGCGGGGAGCCCTCACGCCGGACGCCGTGCCAAAGAAAGGCTCCGCCATGGAGCTTGGAGCGTGGAGCGCGGCCCACGGCAGCAGTAGTCATTCCGCTTCGACAGACTGAGACAAAGACTGAGCGGGACGCGTTCCTTCGCGGGAGCTGTCGGGTCGGAGTGGGCGGCGTGGTTCCGAGGCTGCTCCTTGCTCCGCCCGTCATCTCAGCCACCATCCCTAGACACACTGTGACCGTGCGGAGACACACGGACCCGACAAACAAACCCCCAACCCTAGAGGTGGGAAGAAAATAGAGAAACCGGTTTCATAGAGCTTTATTTTTTCTTTTAAAATTACCTTCTAGTTCATAATTGAGTCGACAGAGGGCGACATCGGCTCCATTCAACCTTGAGCACTGGAGGCTTCCCAACAATAAATTAATTGTAACGTGATTGTAAATATTTTAAATTCCTAACAGAGTTTGTTCTAATGGGGTTTTATGTGTTCTCTTTTTCTTTAAAAAAAAAAAAGGAGAAGAAATCGTGCTCAGTGTTGCCATAGCATGGAGAAGCAGAGATGCGCCCAGCATCCTGTGCTTGTCCTGTGCGTGCCTCAGCTCCTTAGTCCGCAAGCGGTGCAGGGGCTGCGCTCTCATTGTTTTCATGTCCTTGACCCACTCCTTACCCGCAGGAGTTTCCTGAGCCACCATCAACTAAGACTTAATAGGACTGTGCTCAGTGAGAGTGGACTCGCCTAAGGGCCTCCGGTGTGGCCTGTGCGTCCTGGGAGGAGGAGCTGGCTCTGTACTTTCTCCCGTCAGCTGGGTCTGGGGAGCTGAGTTTCCTTTAGGGTGTGGCAGGTTGCTCAGAGCCACCTCTCTGGGGCCTTCCGCATGCAGGGGCACTTGTAGGGTGGCCAGCACATGTTAGGCCGGCGGAACCCTTGGCCCTGGCGTCCTCAGTGCTGTTCTGACACCTGGGCTGATGGATCCAGAGTGCCTCCTACACAGTGGTTTAAGAAAAGGAAGGCACTTTTGGTTTGTGGGGAGGTGCTTAATTTCTACTAAATAGACACTTCAGTATTGTGATAGTGGCCAGCACTCCAATTGTCTGGAGCTGTTTGTGTTTTGAATATGGAATTTTAAAAATACAACCTAAGGGCAGGACTTCTTTCCTTTGGGTCCCTCAAAGCATATCATATTCTTGGAGCTTTCTGCTCCAGCCTGAGCAGTGTTTTCTCTGAGCAAGTTGGCATTTATGTGAAAACTGAAGCTTGAACCTTCAACCCTTACACTGACTTCTTCAAGTTTTCGCTTCCCACTGTTACCAGGGAAACCGTTACCAGAAGTCTGATATGTGTGAACACTCTCCCTCCCTTTCCTCTCTCTCTCTTTCTCTCTCTCTCCCTCCCCACTCCACTCCCTTCCATCCTTTCTCTCTCTCAATATAACTTGATGCACAGTCTTGAAGGCTGCTAGGATTAAAAAAAAAATCTTGCCACTTAATTTTTCTTTTCTTAGCTTCCTGAATGAAAATCCTGCTTTTTTTTCTTATCCCAGTTCATACGCCAGCAACCTCAGAGCAGTCAAACGTATGTTTTAAAAATTTTAGAAAACTCAACAAAGCAAAACAGAAACAAACCAGCATCGTCATAAAATTCAGAGAAGAACTCCTCCCCCAAACACTATTTGGGGCCTGGAATAGATGGAGCTGATTGCCTGGCTTGATTTTTTTACATGGCCTTGAAGAGAACACCTGCGTTTGGGGCTCCTCTTCCTGCCCTCACTGTCCTTCCTTGAATAAAGACTTCCTCCCCTTATGCAGAATGGCAGATCAAGGATATTAATGATGCATTGTTCCTCTCTCTGTGATGTTTTCCAGGATGAAGGAGGAAAGCAGGAGGGAAATGAGTGCAAAATATATTTTAATCACCTCTGCTGCTTTGAAAGAGTTCCCACAGATAATCGTCAGCTCTTTAGCAAAAAGCAGCCTCCACCCTCACGCCTCCCCTTGTCTCTGTGTGAGGTGGCAGCCTACCTGCAGTGTGGAGGGGTTTGCACAGTGCACTCATTGTGTAATTAGAAGAAATTCCCGATACTGATGGGCCTGGGCCAGCTTGCTAGCACGGTCCCTGCAGACACAGAGACATTACACTTAAGTCAGGGCCTGGCTGGTTTCAGGCTGATTGGATTGTCACCGTGGGGCTTAGTATACAGAAGGGGGCCCTGTTCCTCCCCTAGCTCTGGTGGGGCCTTTGGGAGAAACCTCCCCAAGGAAATGGCCTGGGCCAGCGTTTAAACTGACCGAAATCAAATCTTCAGGAAGGAAATTCTATTCTCCACCTCACTCCAGAATCTTAGGGCATGGATAATATATATATTTTTTTTCCCTAAACTGATGTCAAAAGATCAGCTTGCAGAAGAAAACTCAAGTATCCTTCTACTGAAAAAAAGTTTTCTGCCCAATGTCTCTGTCTTTATTTTGATAATACCGGGAGGAAGTATGTCTGCCTCCTTCTTCATTAATATATTCTGCAGAAATGTGGGTCCATTTCTTTCTATCTGTAGAATAGGAGAGGCCTGCGTTTCTGCTCTTATCTCACAATTCTGCTTAAAATGCACATGGAGTTGAAATACATCGTCTGTGTGAAAAATGAGATGGGCCATTTGGAAAATGTAATCTTAAAATATGCATCCTACAGCAGCATATGATCAAAGAAATGAGTTAATTTTAATTTCTTTTTCTTGTTTGCAGATGTCCTTGAAGGTTATAATGGGACAATTTTTGCGTACGGACAGACTTCATCAGGAAAAACCCACACCATGGAGGTAAGACTGCAGCATGCTCTATTGTCCATCTCTGAGGTGACTGGGTGGAGCTAGTGCTTCCAGCAAAACCTGAGGTGCATGTGGCTTTGTTTACTGGGCAATAGAGGTGGTTATATTTGGCCAATTAATTATTATTCATTGTTATTGAGGAGTTTTAAAATAGCAATAATTAATAAAGTCTCAGGGATTTAGTATTTTAAAAAGCTATTTGTTGGTAGCTCCATCACAATGGTAATAATAAATTCTATTAAAAAATATGCATAAAGCTAGACAGTGGTGTGAGTATCCTTATAGATATGCCAGCCCCATCCCAACAAAGAAAGCCTGCTGTGAAAATCATTTACCCTGAGGAGGGCCTCTAGGGAGGAGAGTCTCCTTAGAATAAATTTGAAAACTGCAGGTAAGAGATTTTTAAAAGTTGGCTTATCAACCAAATTCAGCCCACAGACATATTTTTGTTTGGCCTGCACAGTGTTTTTTTAAAAATTGTAGGCAATGTTTAAAATGAGATGATTTCACACGAATCTAATTTTTCCATCTTAGGTTGAATATTCTGAAGATCTAGAAACACTGGGTGAATTTCACCATAATATAAAATCCAAGCTTCACTATTCACTTCCTTGTGTACCTTTTTATTAACATTTCATGGAACAGCAGTTGTCACCTAGTGCATGGAATAGCAGCTGTCACTTAAGAGAGGCTCCATAAAATATTTGTTCAGTATTTGTTAGTATTTGTTAAAATGGTACCTGTGTGTGGTGGCCCTGGCTACCCTGTGGGTGTAGGGCTGGCTCTCCAGTGTCCCCAGCCCACTTCCTGCACACCAGGAGTGCATGTGAGCTTATATTCAGCATCCTTCCTCCTTCACTTACATCACTGGTCCCTGTGGGTACTTGAATGAGGGTGTGACCCCCATCTCAGATTGTTGGCCTTGGAGCTCTGTGGCTTCAGGCTGTCTTCCAAACAGGGTACGTCTGCAGTCTAGACCAAATTGGCCTCCCTTACCTCCTCTTTTCCTTCTTTTTATCATGGACTCCTGTAAGGCCTTCAGGGCCTGATAATTCTTCTAAAGGTTAGGCCCACCTGACAGGTGAGGAGAGGTAGAGAGAGTGGTTATTATAAGAAGCTGAACAGAGGAAGTTTGGGGAATTCAGCAGCAGGGTGAGATGAATCCTTAATCCTTCAAGCTTAGGTTTTTTCATTTGTGATACCCTCCTGGGAGTATCACTGAGACGGCTGCTGCAGAGTCGGTTTAGCTTATGAATCATTCCTATTGAAGAGGAGATTTCAAAGGCGTGAGGCTAAAAATCCTCAGGGCTCTGGTGTTCTGCTTACACTGATTTCGAGTGCAGGGTACGGTGCTGGGGGATCTCATTTCTGTGGTGTTGACTCTCTTTCACCCATTTCGCTGAAGACGAAGTGTTCAGACACTGCACGGATTAAATGGAGTACAAGGTTTATCTGTCGCCTCTTTTCCACCAAGCAGGCCTTTTCCCTGACGCATGAGCTACTTTCGCTCCTCTTCTCCAAGTCTTTCACCCTATACACCTTTAATACACCTTAGACATGCTGGCCCTGCTGGCCCCATGCTCCCGCCCCAGCCCCTTGCTTCTTTCTCTCTTACTGAACCCTGGACCCTTGACCTTTGAGGTGCTAGAAAAGTTGCAGTTGCACATTTTCTGGGTCACTCCAGTAGCTGTGGACAAAAGCTCCTTCATAGAGCATAAGGCACATGAGAGAGAGATACGGTGTCTAGTGAGGAAGTCAGTCTTGAGGTTTTTAGGAAATTATCAAACTAGATATACTACCAAAAAAAAAAAACCAACCCCTCAATATTTAAAATCCCCCAGACTCTTAAGGAATGCTTACAAAAGTGACCATTTATGCCTTGCGATTCATTTATATTTGGAAAATATTAATAAAGTATTTGCTGAAAGTCATAAATTTAAACTGTAGGCATCGTGAAAGAGACTGCTCCTCAGTGTTAGATTTTGGGAGGTGAATAGATGGGGAGAGAGTGATGGCAAAGAGCTATGCTATGGCTCACGCCTGTAATCCTAGCACTCTGGAAGGCCGAGGCGGGCGGGTCGCTCAAGGTCAGGAGTTCAAAACCAGCCTGAGCAAGAGCGAGACCCCGTCTCTACTAATAATAGAAAAGAAATTAATTGGCCAACTAAATATATACAGAAAAAATCAGCCGGGCATGGTGGCGCATGCCTGTAGTCCCAGCTACTTGGGGGGCTGAGGCAGAAGGATTGCTTGAGCCCAGGAGTTTGAGGTTGCTGTGAGCTAGGCTAACGCCACGGCACTCTAGCCCGGGCAACAAAGTGAGACTCTTGTCTAAAAAAAAAAAAAAAAAAAAAAGAGCTATGCCAGCCCTTTAGAGCTAATGTAGGAGATATTTGATATTTTAACTTAGAAACTCTTGAGTGCTCAGTGCCTTTGCAGGGTAAATGCCACGATGCGTGCCCAGAGAGGACTCGTGAGGACCTAAAGGGAACTAGATTCTGTGCAGGTCTCACCTCTAGGTCCCTAAATTCTGTTGCCTCTTCATCTTTGTCAGTTTCAAAAGGTTGATTGTAATGAGTTGCTTTTCTTTATTTTGACTTTTGAAGATCACGTGCCTGTGCCTATGGTTGGAAGGAGGTGGTGTGGGTGTGAATTTTTTGCCAGTGCCACCCACCCCCTTGCTGAATTGGGTTCTTTCTGCAGAGTAATTATGGTTTGGAGGAAAGGTAGGGGATATTTTAAGAGGAAAACAGAGGAAAGGAGGAACCCCAAACTGAAATCATAAACACCATAGGTGACCAAGAAATCCAGGACCCTGGAATGTAATTAAATCAAGCCCTGCAGGGTCTGCATCCTCTGGAGGGAGGATTTTAGGTATTGGGAATTACACATTGTGATCTTCCAAAGGCTTTCAGAGGGGGATGTTAACTCCTTCAGTGGACAGAGTAGTCACATTGCGAAGCTGTTTTTCATTTTAATCCACCTATTTTTGGTCTGACATCCAGTGGTGATTCCATTACCTTCTACGGAGGGGAACAAACAGATAAACCTACATAAAATTGGAAAGATCAGCTTCTCAAGATGGGGCATTTAAGGCTGATTTTCAGTAAAAATATGAAACACTGGGCAGCATTGGTGCTAAGCCTGGTAGGCACCAGCAGGCCAAGGCCCTGTGCTTGTGCAGCCCATCCCCAGGGTTGGCACTGGGGAGGTGACAGGGGTGCTAGCTGCAGCTTGGGAGGAGGGGACTGTCCTTTTGTTCAGTGTGTGATGCTGGGAAGGGCTTCTCTTGGCCTCGTGCCCTACTCTGTGGTCCTCTTCTGCACACTGATATAGATGGATGGAGACACCTTGTGTTTTTCCTTCTGCCCAGAGGGACACCTGGAGGCCATCTGAATGGTGCAGGCTCCCCAGCCACCAAGCCAAGCCTGCCAAGTGACTTTGAACAAGCCTGTCTGAGCGCCTGGTGCTCGTGTGCTGACGGGCTGCCCGCTTTCCCATCTTAAGTGTTTTTGGAAGCCCTGCCGTGCTTGGGAGGTTGAGGAGGCAACTGGGGCTGGAACAAAGAGAGTCTTGTGCAGTGGCCAATGGCCTGGGTCTTGTTTCTTCCTTTACACAGGCTCCTGGAAGATCGCATTCAGTGGGAAAAGTTTTTGAGGAGAATTATACAGAATGCAATTATGAAAGTGTTTCTCCTCTTGGTCTTCTGGGAGAAACAAGGTGATGAGGCAGTACATTTCTTTCCTCCTCAAATTCTTCCCTGATTTTCCAAAATGTGCTTTCACTGTGCTCTAATAGGCACTGCTCTTTCTCAGTTCCTGCACCGGCGCTACTCTCACTCACCCTCTGCCTGCGCCCTCTCTGTCCCGTCCTAATCTCACTCACCTCAATATTGGGTCCCTTGAGGAAACCATCTTCCATTACCCCAGCCAGGACTTTTCTGTTACTGAGTTTCTTTATCTCTCAGCTTCTTTACCCACTTTTTATTGCCTGGGGTGACTGTGCACTGCAGTCTATGCTGGGTGTCTCATTGCAAGGCACTCAGTGTAGAAGCAGTAAAGACCTCTGGGGAGCACCTCTCACTCACACACATACACAGAGACACACCCCACATATGTCACACACATGCGCACATATACACACTACACACATACACACACACACACACACAGACCCACCCCATACCCAGAGAGATACCCCACATACATCACACCCCGCATACATCACACATACCACATACCCCCCCACATACATCATGCACACAGAGACATATGCATACCACACACACCCACCCCATACAGAGACACCCCACATATGTCACACCCGACACATGGAGACATATCCCCCCCACACATGTATACATATAGACAGCTCCCACGTATATGACACATATACTGCATATCACACACCACATCCCCACACCCCACATACATCACACACACAAACATATACACAACACACACATACATACGTACACACCCAACAAGTACACACTGCACATACATTACATCCCCCCAACAGAAACATACCCCCCAACCCAACACACATACCCATGCACACATACAGACACACCCCACATACATCACACACATGACCACGTACACATACGTACATACATTCCACACACAGCACATGCCACATATTTACAATACATGCACACCACATACCACCACATATACACATATGTGTATATACACAGCACAAACACCCTCCCACACTCACACCATGGCACACACCTGTATATACACACACAGTTTATGTATATCACATACGCACATATCCCACACCACACATACCCTATATACGTCACACCCCCTCCACACAAGCACATACCACCAACACAGACACATACCACTTACACACACACACCATCCACCCTCCCACAAACATAGACGCACTACACATATATCACACATACATATACCACACACATGTACCACACATGTACTCCACACACCCCTGTGTCCCTGCCCCACACCCTGACATACATACACCCCACAGGTGGTTTTGGCAGGCTCCATGTACTGGGTGTAAGAGACCAGGCTACTCTCAGGCACATGAGCTAGACTGGGCATCACAGCCTCTAAGACTTGGGTATCACTTCTGTCCCTGTGGGGATGGGAAGCGTTATTATGAGGACATTCACTTTTCTCTCATTGATTTTGGGGTGAGGGCTCCAGGGAGCCCAGGTAGGGAGTGTCCCAGATTCATCCTGGTTCTGCCTTGTTCTTACCCTCACAGAGGCAAACCAAGAGATGGCCGCACGTGCCTAAGCCAGCAGTCAGTCGGGAGATGCATCCATTGAAAGGGAAAGCAGCTGGGGAAACAGACTCGAGTCGATTATAAATGATTTTTGAATTATCAGTCATTTGTCTCTGGCTGAGGGCCACTGAAAAGAAGCTAAAGATTATTGTGAATTATGAAAGAGCTCTGGAGGCTTTGGGTAGGGAAGTCTTTTCACTGGCTGAGTGGAGTCGTGGTGTTTGACCAGACTGAGATAGAGATCTGTGTTTTCACCATCTGAATCATTTCTGCCCACAATCTTCACAGTCCAGAGCACGTGGGGTCTGTTGATTTGCTGCTTGTTTGTGATGGCAAATGTGATTTGAGTTTTCCAGGTTTGAGACTCTCAGTCTCAGTCATTTGGTGCTGTTTTCCTAAGATGTATCTTAATTATTTGGGGTAGAATGTGTTTTCAGACTCTTCAAGTCAAATAAACAGCAGCAATTTCTTAATGAGAACCTGCTATAAACTGAATGATAAAATGGTAACATTTATTAAGTACATCCTGTGTCATTAAACACTTTATATATCCTGTTTAACTTAAATTCTAGGTAATAAATACTGTGCTAAGTCTCATAAGCAGTAGAGGGAAATATATATGCACTGGCCATCCTTATTTTTAAGGAGTATGTAATCAAACTAAAAAACAATACCAACACATCCAATGATTTAGGACCCTTAGTAGATGAGGGCATTCCAAAGAAGTACCCATTTTTCAGAGGCCAGACCTAGCTGAATTCAGCTTTTCTCTTCCTTTTATTGCAATGGAAAGTCAGGGATCAGGTGTGCGAAGGAGGATTCGTAACATCAAGTGGTTCGTGGCCTGTATTTAGTTCTGAGGTTCGTGTGAATTCTTGTTTTTGTTAACTCAGACATCGACTTGAAAGTCACTTTCAGAGAGGTACTGTGTGGTGAAGCCCTGCAGAAAACAAAAAGGGTGTAATTGGGGGAAAACAAGCACATCTTCCATGTATTTGGCAGATTTGGGATGAGGGTATGAGTCAAAATTGTAAAGGTTGGTGGGCATCCTTTGTAAAGGGCACCAAATTGTAAGGGTTGGTGGGAAGACTAAAACAGCAAACTGGGTTTTGTGTTTTTCTTCCAGTTCCATTTCTTCCTAGAGTTTTACAACTTCCTAAAGGTTTGGAAAATTCTCTAATGATCACTTTAGACCTGCAGACTACGCGTTTATGTGCTGATGTGTTTAACACACACATGAGAACTTCGGTGCTCATTTGACTGGGGGCTTATGCAAAGGCCTCTGGAGGCTGTGCCTAGGGCCGTGCTTGGACTGTTGCTTTCAATACTTCTGGAACTCTTCTCTAGGAATTGCTCTTAGGTCCATGGCATCTCTTTTCGAAAGTCTTCAGAGGTGGCCAATTCTGACCTTAAAAATGGATTTAGTAATAGTCCAAAGAGCAGAAGAGTTCATCTCTCCCCCAGCTCCTTAGGTAAAATGAATAGAAGTGGAAAAAAAGAATACGAGAGTATCTTCAAAGTAGATTTAAGTATTAGAAACAGCCAAAATGATTCGGAACAACTCAGGCTGGGGGTCATAGATTTTAAAAAGAAAGTGATAATGGATTTTCTTGATTGTTTCTGTAAAGTGATACTGAAAGTGTTTCCAGAATAAGGTCCTGCAGGCTCTGGTCAGGTTGTAAATATTCAAAAACAAAACCCGTGAATTCTCATTCCTTCTGCTCCCTTCCCTCCTCACCCCACACTACCCACATACACACTGGTTTGCTGCCTTGAGTGGCAGCCGGAGGGAACACTGTGGAGCTTCAGAACCTGGCAAAACAAGCGCTCCTCTGCTGGGCACAGAGACCAACATGTTGAGTTATTCTACCACCTTTTGGTCTATTGGGATGTCAGGTGGATCCCCAGGGAGCCAGCAGTCCACACATGGGTGCTCCCAGCTCCACAGAGTTCTGTTTAAGAAACGCAGGGATGGTCCCTTCTCATGCTTATAGGCTCCCCAGCACTCTTTAACTGCCTGTTTGTGTTTTCACCCACCAGGGGAAGCTGCATGACCCTCAACTCATGGGGATCATTCCCAGGATCGCCCATGATATCTTTGACCATATCTACTCCATGGATGAGAACCTGGAGTTTCACATCAAGGTAAGTGCTAGGGACTGAGTCTTGAGGGAAGACACTGGACCCCAAATCAATGGTCTTATCCTTCCTCCTCTTGTGTAGATGTAAAAGAAGGTCTTATCCAATTTAAATGACATTGCTGTGGTAAGCAGAGCCCTATTTATTATTTAATGGCTTAGGCTAATACTTGGTTGTCCGGATGGTTTGCTTGCAATATCAAGATAATAAAATTAAAAGCCCTCTTTAGGATAGAGTCATCTATCACAGGTGTTACCCTGTGGATTTCTGTAGATATGACTGGAAGGTGCCTGTGTTTGAGACAGGACAGCATTTCCCAAAGTGTGCTCCTTGGAACACAGTCCCTCCAATTATTAATGGTGGGCTAAGGGAAAAGGGCTATGTGGCCAAATAAGCTGGGAAGATGCTCTGTTGAACTATGTTAAATTTATCACATTTAAACATGCGATTCAGCAAGGGGGACATGTACTGTTTTGCATTTCCCAGCTCATTTGACTGTAGACACATTTCCCCCCCCTTGGAGTGTGATAGACTAGTGTTTGGAGGAGTGCCCTCTGAGAAATGTCGGGCAAGGGAATTCTTCTCCTCCTTTTTCTCTTCCTCCTTATATTTTGTTTTTGTTTTAAAACAGAACCTCTGTTCTGGCTTAAATTGGAATTGAAAGAGAGATTTCTCTTCTCTTAGTACAGCTGCTACATCATAAAATTTGATATTAGGGGTATAGAAATATATCCCTAATTCACTTGTAAGTGACTGAAAGCCACTAGTCTGAGCAAATAGAGGATGTTGTAAGATATAGAATCTGACAGCTGGCATTTTTTGGGGGAGGGTGTGGAGAGCAGGAAATCCAAGCCCTGCTTTTCTTTCTTTTTTTTAACTTTTCAAAAAATAGAGATACAAGTCACATATCATAAAGTCCATCCTTTTAAAGTATACAATTTGGTGGTTTTTAGTATATTCCCCAAATTGTGCAATCATGACCATCATTTAATTCCAGAACATTTCAACACCCCTCAAAGAAACCCCAAACCCATAACAGTCTCTGCCTTCCTGCCCTTTCTTTACTTCCTTCTCTTGTTCCAGACCATCTCTTTCTCTTTTTGGTGGTGGTGGTGGGGTAGTCGGCAACCCTGCTTCACGTTCCCTCGTTTCCAATTCCAGATTCCCTCGGGAAGGGGCTCATTGGCCCAGCCTACAGCAGGTGCCCATACCCCCCCTCCAGGATGCCCATGCTGTCTGGGTCCCTCCCACTGAGGCTGGGGGTGAGATGCTGAAAGGATGGGGAGGAGGATGGGGCAGCTCTAAGAAGACTCAGCTGGGCAGATCAGCCAAGAGCTGTCCCTTCACGCTGAGACTTAGTGCACCAGGCTTCATGCATTTAGAGATGACAGAACCGGAGTTCGAAGACACAGAGTTAGATGGCCCAACTTACATACCAAGTTATTGACAGAGCTGAGAAGAGACCCTAGGGTCTGACCAACCCCACATGCAGTCCCTTTTCCATTATATCAAACTTCTCCCCTTACTGATATATACCTTTCCTATATTACCAGGCAACAACTATTTGCCCAATTATAAATTACATCTAGCAAATCACTTTTCCTTACAGTTCCTTTTTTTGGCTAAAGCCTGCTTCTCCTTCTTGCCAAGGTTCTTTATATCTAAGGACGCAGAACCTTGTTGCTTTGATGGGATCAAGATTTAGAAGCTTAGTGCTTCTTTAGGGCTGTTTGCATTTAAATAGCTTAGACTACTGCAGGATTCTTATGTGATAATCCTGGAATAAGATGTTAAACCAATTACTGCCCTCCAAATAGGGTCTTGTGTTAGAATCTTATTAAGATAAAAACAGCCCTAGCATGAAGTGGGGGGAGGAAAGGAACAACACTTTCTAAGTCTCTAGGGCTGGATTTTACAATCAAGGTTTCTGTCTTGCATTTGTAGTTATACTTACATATTTCATAAATAATAATTGTAAGTGTGAAGTTGGCTGCTGACTATTACTTTTGAACTGAGTAGTGACAGGCTAAATCAAGAAAAACAAAGCTGATTAAGGCAATGTCAAAATCTGCTCCTTAAAATGTGTCCCACAGCCTCAATTTAAACATTTCTGAACATCTTATTTCTTAATGCCAAACATGTCTACTTGCTTTTCTTCTGCCTGGTCTCACAAAGTGTTTGAAATGACAAAATAACAAAATCACCCCCTTCCCCCAGCACACATGCCAAAAGCAGAAATAAATAAATCAGAATTCTGTTTTTACTTATATTAAATGTGAATAGGATTCTAATTGCCAGATTTGCCAACATCTAGTTTGTGACTGTTTCTTAGATATAATTAATTTTCTCTGTATTCTATGCAAATAAGGCTATATGTTTAAAATTGCAAAGATAACAGAAAAGTCTTAATGAAAATCAGACAATTCTGATATAAATAGAACAGGCTGAACCAGGGTTGAGTTGGCTGCAGGAAGGGCTGGGTTGGAGATGTCTAGGATTGGAGGCCAAACAAACCCATAAAGATTCGGGCAACAAGGAGTGTGTGGCGTGAGAGATTATAGAGAGTTGTTTGAGTCACTTGAACGTCACATAGGCGTATCTCCGGGAGATGGGACTCAGTGACAGGGGCGTTGGACAGATGTTCAAGTAGGCAGATATTGGTAGGGATACAGGCAACCAAGAAAGGATGCCCAGCTGTAGATTCCAGGGTTCAAACTCAGAACTCTAAATCTCAGAGTAGCTGGGAAGTCAGGTGGTTCCAGACTGGGGCACACAAGAGAAAATGAACCAAGGCTGAGCTGGGTTAGGGAGTCCTCACTTCCCCAATTAGAGGCAGGACTGGTCAAGAGCTGGGATGTACGGCTGAGGTTTCACTTGTGTGGTCACATCCCTGCTTTACAATTTCACAGCTCTTTTCCTCTTTGTCCAGTCTCTTGTTTAGACTTCAAAAACACTTATGAACACAGGGGAGAGCAAAGTTTATTTGGGAGGCAGAAGGCAGATGTAAACAGAGTGCAGAATCCTGGAGGGAGTTTTTGACATCATAAAACCTAATGGCTTCATGTTACAGATGGGAAAATTAAGGCTTAGGGTCTTAGTTATGTACGAATTGACTCCCCAAGACCACATATTTAGTTAAAGCAGATCTCAGACACCAGTCAGCATAAGAATGGCCTGGGGAATTTAGAAGCAGATTTCTAGGCCATGTTCTCTGAGGTTCTGATTCAGCAGGACTGCAGTAGGATTCAGGGCCCTGCAATTCAAACAGGTCCTGTAGGTGGTGCTGAGGAAGGTGGTGCTGGGACTGAGGCCTGAGAATAATTAATTGGAAGGCCTCCTTTTTCTCTCATAGTCTAATCATCTTTCAGTAAGTCACATTTTGTTCAAATCCTTTCTGGACTCCCCAGAGCTGGCTACCATCGCCAGCTCTCACAGTTAGCTTTCTGAGCTCCTCAAGCTCTGAGCACATTGTCCTTGCCTCTCCCTGCTTCCCCCTTGTGAATTTTTGGACTAACCACCCCTCCGCTGCCACCCCACCACAAGGCTGACAGTATCATACAGTCCTACTGGTTTTTGAAAATTACTTGCAGAGGATATTTTCTATTCTGGCTGTTGTCACACGTAGACGTTTGCTTGGGCTTATCTAAGGTGAGACCTAGGGTCCTCCTGTGAGTGGCTGTCTGGCACATGATGAAAATAACACCGGAATCCAGACCACAGTAGAGCTAGCTGATGCTGTGCACCCCAAGATTCTGAATCTTCACTTTGTACCTCCTCTTCTTACTCTTCTTAGACATACGTGACAGAGGCTTTTATAAGTTCTAATACTGATATTTTTGAAATACCCCGTGGCATTTCTATTCCAAACTCAATTTGTTTTTAACTAGGTGTCCTATTTTGAGATCTACTTGGACAAAATAAGGGACTTACTCGATGGTGAGTAACCTGAATGCTTGTCCTTTATTTGTTCTGTAACGAATAAGAGTCCAGGGAGGTTGAAATGATTTATAGTACTTCTGTTTAAGGAATTAATGAGAATTTATAGAGATACTCTATTGCCTTCAGGCTACATGTTCATTCTCAGCAAAGGCTGAAACTTGCGTATTGCAAAGAGATTAGATTTGCCTATCTTCTGTAACAATTTCTATTTTTCCTCCAATGTAGGGCCTTTAACTTTTCTTTTCTTCTTTGCATGTCGCCATTATCGTCTCTATAGTATCCAAGACCAACTTGGCTGTTCATGAAGATAAAAACAGAGTCCCGTATGTAAAGGTATGAGGAAGACTTGATTGCTGATGCAGCTGATTTCTCTTTAGTCACTGCCATCATAATTGTTATATAAGATGCCCAGAATATTGTCCGTAAAGGGCATTTAGATATTTAATCATGAGAGGTGGGGTGGGAGAAGGAAAAGAAATAAAATTAAAAAAAAATAAGAAAAGAATAGATATTTAATCATGCTCCTTGTATTTAATATTCATCTGGTTAAAAAATTGACATTTAATTTCTTCAGTTTTATCTTTTATTTATGTAAATTATTATTTAAATATTATTATTTAATAGTCACATTTAAATAGGCTTTGGTATTAAGTGCAATACTTTATACTTTGCAGTTAGAGAAAGCTTATTACAGCATTATGCCTGGAACTTCAAAGTGTCTAGTGGCGGTAGCTAAAATGGTAAATAGACATGGAAAGCAAAGCAAAACTTCATCTATTTCTTCTTCTCTTGTTGATTTTCTTTTTTTTTAAATAAACTTTTTTTATATTGAAGTAATGTTAGATTTACAGAATAGTTGCAAAGAGTACAAAGAGTTCCCATACGCTTTCCTCAGCTTTCTCTAATGTGAACATCTTACAGGAGCACAGTTCATTTGTCACAACTCAGAAAACAGTAGTGGTACAATACTGTTAACTAACTACAGACTTCATTCAGATTTCACCAATTTTTCCACTACTGTTATTTTTGCTGTTCCAAAATCCAACATAATATATTACATTTAGTTAGGAGTCTTTTGACAAACTAACAGTTCTTAATTTTAATAGTTAAATTTACCTACATTTTCTTTTTATAGATAATGTTTTCTGTGTTTACTCTCATTGATTTGGTCTTCTTAAAGTGCTGCTGTTGAGTATGAATATGTACTCAAAAACCTAGGAACAGCTGGCATTTCTTTTTTGTTTTATTTCTGGGTTTCCTAGGGCTTGCTCAGACTTCTCTTTAATGTAGAATTCAAGCCCTAGGCAAGGAGGGAAAGTGGTTGGACTGACATTGCAGCCTTTCTATTTATCCGCACCTCTAGAAGAGAAACGGGAAGATGTTTAGGTCTTTCAAAATTTGTTGCTTTTCAGTTCTTTTAATGGTGAACCTGAACTGACTCTTCCAGGGCTGCACCGAGCGGTTTGTGTCGAGCCCCGAGGAGGTCATGGATGTGATAGATGAAGGCAAAGCAAACCGACACGTGGCTGTCACAAGTAAGCACGGTGGTGGGGACTCCTCCCCTGGAACTTAGGATACGAGTGTCTGCCCACAGACCAGGGTGGGAAATGAGGAACAAAGGAAAGAATGCATGAGAAGGCTGTTGGGAGCAGTGCTCACACACAGACCCCAGGCTATGTGCTGTAAGAGTGTGTCTAGGCAGGTCCTGGGAAAAGGCGCCTTCTGCTGCCCACAGTACTCTGAGGTCGTAGAAATGTTGGGTGAGGTTCCCTGGACCCTGATAATAGCCTAAGCCTGAACATTAGGGAAAACAACCAGCCAACCAAAGGGAGGAAAAAAGTAAGCTTCTAAGTTTATTTTATTTCAACCATGTTCTTTTTCTAGTTAAAAAAAATCCAAACCAACAAATTCTACATGGCACTCATACATGTGGAAAGAAACCATGTTTGGTTTCTGCCCTCTGTGAAAGAGGAAAAGAAAGGCAAGAAGGAAGTCAGAAGCAGAACTGGGAGGTTTAGGGTCAACCCTTCCATGTGGTGTCGATAGCAGGTGTGTGCAGATCGCTTGCGTGCGCCGCAGCCTCGCTCAGCGTGTGCACCTCGGGAGCGCATAAGGGATTCGAGCAGCAGAGGGTCCGTGAAAAGACTGGGGCTGCCTTTCTTACTCAGAGGGATGTTGACAGTGAGTTCATATGAAGCAGTGAGAACTAAAGATTTCTTGCTTAGGAGAGAGGAAAAAATCTGGGGAGAATGTGTGGACAGTGCAATGTTATGTTCCTATGTTCAAGGCGCTGACATTGAGAAAGGGGGCAGCTTGTTCTGTTGGACGACCCAGGATTGAGAAGCTCTGGGGAGGCAGATTTTGACCTCTCACAAGAGCTCTCTAACCCTTATAGCTGCCCCAAGTGAAGCCTGCTACCTAGAGAAGCAGTGAGTTCACTGTCATGTTGTGGAGGAGATTCTAGCATTGGTCAGTCGACAGATCCAGGCTCTTTATGTCTCTTCCACCTGAGTTCTGTGATTCTGTGATCCAGAACTGAAATTCTCAACCTTTTCTCTACCCCAACAACATATTGGATGTTCATATATGTGGCAAATTTTGTAGGTGAGCCTGGGCTTCTGTATACGGTGTAGGTCAAACTCCTTTGCTTCCTGCTTGCCACGCCCACACATACGTGAAAGGATATGATATGAGACTGATATTTTTACAGTGGTAGCATCTCTTATTTAGGAAGAAGTTATTCACTCTGTTTCTTAAGCTATTTTTAGTCAAAAATTATTCATGGCATATCTGGCAACCCATTTTGGCCCCTTGGTTTGGAACTGCCAGTCTAGAACATTGTTATTATTCTTGTCATTCTGGTAAGGTTTTATGTTATGGTTGTCATTGTTGTGAAATATACATAACATAAAGTTTACCATTTTAACCATTTTTAAATGTACAGTTCTGTGGCCTTAAGTAAATTGTGTGCAACATCACCACCATCCATCTCCAGAACTTTTCTGTCTTCCCCAACTGAAACTCTGTGCCTATTAAACACTAGCTCTCCATTCTTTTTCCCCAACCACCATTCTACTTTCTGTTTGCATGAATTTGACTACTTTAGGTCTCCAAGTGGAATCATAATGTGTTTTTCCTTTTGTAACTTGCTTATTTCACTTAGCATAATGTCCTTAAGTTTCATCCATATTGTAGCATGTGTCCTTTCTTTTTAAGGCCAAATAATATTCCACTGTGTATACACACACACACGCGCGCGTGCACACATACACACACTGCATTTTGTTTATTCATTTGTCTATCATGGAGACTTGGGTTACTTCCACTGTTTGGCTATGTGAATAATGCTACTGTGAACATAGTAGCATTATTTTGATTGTCTGTTTGAGCCCCTGATTTTAATTCTTTTCGGTATATATGCAGAAGTGGAATTGCTGGATCATTTGGTGATGATTATACTTTGAATATTTTGAGGAACCACAATACTGTTTTCCACAGTAGCTATACCATGTACATTCCCAACAACAGTGTACAAGAGTTTTGATTTTTCCACATCCTTGCTGACTTGTTATTTTATTTTACATTTAATCTTATTTGTTTTTTGATAATAGCCATCCTAATGGGTGTGAAGTGCTCTCATTGTGGTTTTGATTTGCATTTCCCTAATGATTAGTGATGTTGAGTGTCTTTCCATGTGCTTATAGGCCATTTGTGTATCTTGTTTGAGAAATGTCTTTTCAGATTCTTTATCCATTTTTTAATCAGGTTGCTGGGGGGTTTTTTGTGCCAATTTGTAGGAGTTCTCTATATATTCTGGATATCAATCCCTTGACAGATACATGATTTGGAAATATTTTCTCCTATTCCATGGGCTGCCTTTTCACTCCATGGGTAATGTCTTTTGATGCGCAAAGGTTATTAATTTTGATGAAGTATCTATTTTTTCTTTTGTTTTCTGTGCCTTTGCTGTCATTTCCAAAAAAAAAAAATCACTGCCTATCCAATGCCATAAAGCTTTTCCCCTATGTTTTCTTCTAAGAGTTTTATAGTTTTAGCTTTTAAGTTTAGGTCTTTAATCCTTTTTGAGTTAATTTTTACATATGATCTGAGGTAAGGGTCCAACTTCATTATTTTTTACATGTAGATATACAGTTTTCCTGACACTTTGTTGAACAGACTATTCTTTGCCCATTGAATGGTCTTGACACCTTGTTGAAAATTATTTCATCGTATATGTGAGGGTTTATTTCTGGGCCATCTATTCTATTGGTTTAAATATCTGTCTTACACCAATACCACACTATTTTGATTCCTGTAGCTTTATAGTAACTTTTGAAATCAGTAAATGTGAAACTTTCAACTTTGTTCCCATTTTTCAAGATTGTTTTGGCTATTTGGGATTCCTTGAGATTCCGTATGAACTTCAGGATGGATCTTTCTGTTTCTGCACAAAACGTCATTGAAATTTGATAGAAACTGCATGGAATTTGTAGATTGCTTTGAGTAGTATTGATGTCTTAACAGTGTTAAGTCTTCCAATCCATTTATTTGTGTCTAATATCTTTTAGCAACATTTTGTAGTTTTCAGTTTACAAGTCTTTCACTTCCTTGGCTAAGTTTATACCCTCAGGATTTTATTCTTTATGTCATTATTGTAAATGAAGTTATTTTCTTAATTTCCTTTTGGATTCTTCATTGTTACAACAGTATATAGAAATGTAACTGATTTTTACATGTTGATTTTCTATCCTGTAGTTTTGCTGAATTCATTTATTAGTTTTAATAGTTTTTTTAAAAATGGAATCTTTAGGGATTTTTATATATAATCTGGTGAGATGGTATTGAGAAATAATTGTTGCTGTGGGTTGAGTGAGACAGTCACTGGGGTCGCTGTCTGTCTGGTGGACAAAGAGCAGGGCTTGAAAGGATTTTTATTTCTAGTACCCCATCCTAATGAAGCATATTTAATCTTTGAGACCTTCTCTGCAGTTAGCATGGGTTATAGAAGAAGTGTATGCCTTAATCCTTCCTTAAGAAAGTCTTAATCCTTCCTTAAGAAAGCTTATGATATTACTGATAAGGTAAGGCTTACACACATGGCTAAGACTGAATACTTTATATACTGATCATGATAATAAAGTCTGAAGAATTTGAAGGGAGGCAGGGAGGAAGCTGTGAGTTCTTCATGGAGAGAGTCAGGTTGGAGTAGAATTTTGGAGGATGGGGGTTTAGGCAGACTTAGAGAATCTGTTATCTTAAACTGTTGACTTAGATTTTTAGATTAATTTATTTACTACTTGAAGACATTTAAAATCTTTTATTTCTAGAATGAACATTGTTTTTAAGAAGAAACAGTGGTCTTGGATAATTTTTACAATTGGCTGGACTTACTTCAAAGAAATGAAGCTGTTAGGCACAATTTGCTGTCCTTTTCGGATGAGAGATTTGCTACCTAAATTTACATGTTCTTTGTAGAGCAGTAAACTATTTTCCTTTTCAGACATGAATGAACACAGCTCTAGAAGTCACAGTATCTTCCTGATTAATATTAAACAAGAGAATGTAGAGACTGAAAAAAAACTCAGTGGGAAGCTTTATTTGGTTGATTTGGCTGGGAGCGAAAAGGTAATTGGTTCTTTATTTGTATTATCTATAATTTTCTCCTGTTACTTGCTTCAAAGTGCAATGGTATAATTTTTATGCCTTTCTATTCCCTAGTTTTAAAGAGCTTTTAAGGTTTCTGATGTTGTGCCAAGGTGTTATTAAATTTAACCTTTTTTCCCTGCTTCCTTTGCCAGTCTTGAAGTCCCCTATTCGTGTCATAGGCAGATGCTTCGAATGCTAACTATGGTTTTCCCTAATAGGCCCTGATGATCGTGTTAGGCAAGTGTTGGTCTGACTTAGCCTGGCAAAGGCAGCTGCACAAATTTGGGAGGGACATGAACTTCTGAGAAAAGGGAAAATCCCCTTGTATCAGACTCAAATGGGCCAGGAAAGAGCTCTGCCATTGGAGTGTGGCAGTCCTGCTTCTGCAGGTTTGTTTTACTGATAGAACATCTGGAACCTAGGGCTCTCCTTGTATTCCCTGGTTCTCCCAGCTGTAGGCATGGGCTGACCGTCTCATATAGGTGGCCTTGGTATCTTCAGGCTATCAGGTCTTTTAGCTATAAGCCCTGACCCTTCTCTGGTTTTATCATGACTCTCTTTGGGCATCTGTACCCTGTCCCTTGCCCTTGCAGGTGCTGGCTGGGGCCATATTCCAGAACAAATAGGCTTTCCAGAACCTCCAGCCTGCCACACCCCACACACCTTGCTCCGTGATGTTGCCCAAGGCACTGAATCCCCTTGGACAACATCACAGAGCACGTCCGTGTGCACAATGCCCTCTGGCTTCCATCATCACTGACATCATGCAGATTGTCCCCATCAGGGCCGGGCTTGAAGCCTGGTCAACCTCCCTAACCGTGTCATTGATACCACTTACTGCACCGTACACTGAGTTCCCGCACACCAAGTTATGGCCACTAACGTCATTGTAAGTGATGGTTATTTGGATTGTCCTGTCACATGCATTTGTGAAACCATGAGCAGAAAGTCATCAGGATATTTCTGCTTTGGAATCTAAAATTTTATTGGTATGGGCTTGTAACTTTAGTTAAATACTCAACAGGATATAAATAACAGAACAGTGTTGTTTAGTTCTAGAGTGACCATTAATGGCCAAGGATTGGAGCCCACGTGGCCCCTTCACTCTTGCCAAGCGCAGAGATGAGTATTTGGAGCCTGAATAAACCTGAAACCTGCTTACTGCTGGGGTGCAGACTTGTCTTTGTACAGTGTTGGTGGTTATTGCTAATAATATATATAAGATGTTTAAAACTGTGTCCTTCACATAGTTTCTTTTGTTCACATCTGCTTTCCTTTGCTGTAGTTGTGTACACATGAATGTATCAGTGTAACCGTGTAGAATAACTCTGGGCTTTAGTTCTCGTCTCCCCTTAGGCTCACAATCTGACATCTCTGAGGCTCAGTTTCCTTGTCTGTAAAAGGAAGGTGATAGGTAGTACCTGCCTCATATATTTCCTGCAGCTAAGATGTTCAAATATGAAAGCATCTTTAAAAAAGGCAGCATGTGAATAGACTGTTATTATTTGCAGCCCATTGGCTTCACGGTTTCTCTGTCTGTAAGTAGGGGTCCCGCACACACAATTCTGAGAGATAAGCATCTATCCTATTTCAAAAAACCTCCCCCTGGACGCACATTCATCTCTGTCGTCATGAGTTCCTCCTTTATATGTGACTGAAATCTATCTTTGCACAGTTTAAAATTATTTCCTCCCTTTCCTTTCTTCAGACAGCAGCTGCTTACCCCGCATCGTTTGTCCAGCCAGCAGAGACATGAATCACGTTGAGTCCCCTTTTTTCCTAGCATCTGTAAACTGCCCTCTGCAAGAGCTAATGCTGTAAATTTGAAATTACCAGTAATAACACAGCAGAGGGGAAACCACGCACGGTCCCTCTGGCTGCAGAGAAAAAAAGACAAATTTACTTTCCACGTCTCGCCACATTTTTTGCTTTTTGGAGATTGTTCTTTTTTCCCTGGGTATGGGAATAAGTAGGGAAGGAATGGAGTCTGGTTCACCAACCCCACCACCTTCAGTCCTTTGCCTGAACTTGGAGCTCAGGACATACGTTTTCCCAGCACGCCCATCCACTATGGCTCACAACAGCGTTTTCTCTTAAGGCTTCCCTCTGGGCTCCCTCTGGCGTGGAGACTGCGGCTCAGTCTCCCAGGTCCCCAGCCTGCCCACAGTGACAGCACTTCTGGAGCCTGGTTCCCCTGCATGAGTGTCCCCTGGGGAAGCATCTGCAGCTCTACCACTGGAAGCATTTCAACCATTCCACTAAAACCTAATTGAGAGGAAAATGATAGGAGGAGAGACCAAATCCCCAGCCTCATGCACGAGGGATGGTTTTATCAATGTGGTTCTTACCTACTTTTAGTTTTTCTTGCTTTCCAGGAAGCTCTCCCACTTTGCCCTGTGTGAATTTGAATTTTCTACCTGGTGCTTCTGCTGCCCTGTGCAGCTCACTGCTTTCTCTTCTTTCTGGTAGGTCAGCAAAACTGGTGCCGAGGGAGCTGTTCTCGACGAAGCTAAAAATATCAATAAGTCTTTGTCTGCTCTTGGAAATGTGATCTCTGCCTTGGCAGAAGGGACAGTAAGTGATCCTGCCTGCATCTATTAAATCATATTGTGAGAAACTGCCTTTAGGGTCCTCATGTTCCCTTTGCCGCACACCTCAGAGGTTGGTTTGTTTTCTGTTTGGAAAAGGACACAGGGATCCCTGGCATTGGATGCCTGCTTGCTGGGAGATCTGGTCCATTAAGAAGTGTGAATGGTGATGCTAATCTTCTATGACCCAGGTTGCAGAATGGGTATTCTAAACTCTGACAAAAACTGCCCACAAATTCATGTTTCTAAGTCTCAGTGTCTCTGTCCCTGACTTGCTTGCCTCTGTGTTTTTACTTTGAATGGACTGTCAAAACCAATACATTTTCTTTTCCTAAATAGAAAACACATGTGCCATACCGGGACAGCAAGATGACTCGGATTCTCCAGGACTCTCTGGGTGGGAACTGCAGAACCACCATTGTCATTTGCTGTTCTCCTTCTGTCTTCAATGAGGCTGAGACCAAGTCCACACTGATGTTTGGACAGAGGTGTGTGTGGTCTCTCGGGACCTGTGCTCTGTGCTGTCTTAGGTCTTAAGAGTGAGTGGCAAGGAGTGGGTGTCAGAGTAATAAAGTGAGGGGCAAGCAGCCTGTTACCAAGTTGCCTCTAGCAGGTGATCTGTGAGGCATCATTTATTAAGGCCAAAGGAATAATTAGGTTTCAAAATAGTGGACAAGAATATGCCAAAGATATGATGTTTAAAAAAACAAAACAGAACAAACAAAACACCCAAACTTATTACAGAGGCAATTGTTGTTAATGCAATGGAGTATTGCTTTGGTTCTTCATGGAATTGAAGTCTAACTTTTAGGTTCATACGATTTCAAGTGTATAAATCTCAAGATTGATCACTACCCTTAACTCTAATATATGGAATCCATTGCAAAGGTGCTGATTAAACAACCTGAAACTTGGGTGAATGTAGAGTATAGATAGAAAAGGGGGAAGGAATCCGTACTAGCCCTGGGGGTAGGAGGTATGGAATGTACGTTGAGGAAAAGGGTAGATGACAACCATCTTCTTACCTTCAAAAACGCCCAAAGAAGACTTCCTACATCCCTGAGAAGTGTTCATAGGTGGGTAGCAGGGGCAACGCAGTACTTCTAAAGCACCCTTTCTGTGTGTGGGTTGGTTCACACCTTCCTTTCCTTTCTTGCCATTTTCTTTTTCACCTGTCCCCTCCCACTGTTCAAGGCCTGACCTCCTTAGGAGGCATTTCCTTAGTTCTGGTATCTAAGCCCCATCCTCTCAGCCACCGGCACCTCAGTGTTAGTTCCCAGAGCGCCTGGGGTGCTATGGATTTGGGTGACCTGAGCATCTTCAATGCTCAACAGGCCGAGCTTGGAGCTGAGACTGGAAGATGTGGATTCTGTTGCCACCATTCCATTCAATTCTGAATAATCATGTGAGCTTTAGACAAGTTACCAGTTCTCAGTGGGCTTTAGCTGCCTCCTTTGTAAATGGGGGCACAGGGGGCTCCCCTGCCTTCCTCCTGGGAGTGTGTGTTGTGTGGTTATGACTGAGAAATAGTTTAAGATGCCTGGAGAAAGGACAGATGGGGGTGGGAATTCGGTATGGGAGACTGTCTTGGCTTGTCTAAACTGCATTAAGCCCCAGTCATTTCCTGAGCCCTCCACAGAACATAGAATTATGCACTTGTGGCACCTGTGGGATGTCTAAATAAATAATAATTACATTGAAATGTCATAGAACTAATATATCTTTTAAACTGGATTTCAGTCCTTTACTTCCTTCCAAATCATTTCCTTGATTAGCCAAATGCTCAGGTCAATGGGATTGTGGTAGGATAATATCTACTTTTCTCAAGGATCCCAGGATACCTGTAAACCAGCGTCTGCTTACAGGAGACAGGAATGTATCCTGTCCAGTGTCTTAAACTCGAGCTTTAACAATTTCCTCTGAGAACATGTTTGAGCAAACCAACTCCAAATGGACTTCTAAAGGAAACATCTCTTTAAGAAAAAGTTCTCACCTACAAAGCAAAAATATTCTGGATCTTTGCAAGCCAGAGTCACCCTCGGGTATTGGGTTATCTGTCTCAAGGTTGCTGTCATTAGTGGGTGTTTGCAGCTGCCTACAGGAAGCATTTTAGGTGCCAGTTCAGCTGATTATTTTCTTCCTTCTGATCTTAGTCTGTCAGCAGCAGCAGCATGATTATCACTAACACTTTTTTTAGTGCTTACTGTGTGTCAGGCGTGTTGGAATCCTCCTGGCAATTCTAGCAGGTAGGCACTATCTCACCTTTGTGTGGAGGACATGATTGAGATTTAGGCTCAAAGCCATTGGGTACCATACCCGAGACCATACACCCTGCAAATGACTAAACATGTAGGATGTCATAGGATGTGGACCGTGTTGTTTGACCCACAGCCTCAGGAACCTTTGTGAGTAACCTGTAGTAGCTGAGCACCGCCTCTGGGTCAGTAAACCAATGTCAAAACTAAGTTCTGCTACTGACCCATTCTCTCCTTTATTTCTCTCTGGGCCTCAGTCCTCTTGCCTATAGAAGAGAAATAATTATGCCTGCTTTCAAGAATTGTTGGGAGGATTATATGAGTTGCTTTGGTTTTTACTAAGCACAGGGCTGGCATGCAGTGGGCTGTCTGTGATTGTAAGTTCCACTTTCCCTCTGTCTTCAACAGCCTGGCAGCACTGAGACCTGGGGAGGTCACAGCAGCGGATGAGACTTGATAGACTATTATGCACTGTAAGGGACAGGACTGAATGAAGTAGAATTAGAATTACGTTTTTTGAATGAATGAATAAAGAAATAGTGCTGATAATTCTGATAATTTGGGCTTCCAGGAAATAGAAAGTAATATTGGTTATGTATTCAGATGACACAGGTTGGTCTGCGTTCTGTTATCAGTCGTCTAGATTCTGAGCTTCGTAACAGCAGGGAGTGAGTTTGTCACTGGCATCAGTTTCCCACCAAGCACTCAGCACAGCTAGTTCACAATAGGTGGTCCGTCCATAAGTGCTTATCAAACGAATGAGCAGAGGGACCTAAAGCTTATTGTGCAGGATTCCTTGGAGCATTAGTGCAGTTGCTGAACTGCGACACCATTGTGCCTACGAGTTTGGTTGGATTTGGATCTGGTTTGCTTTCCAGTCTATAATTGGAAATGTGTGAGGTTTTGTTCCTTTCCGTCTGTCCTGGAGTTAGTTAATGGATTCTTCAAGGACACTGAGCTACTCTATGGGGCCATTACCTGCTGTATTGTTACATATACTCATTGAACCCAATTACACAGCAGACACGCGTCTGAACACCGGATTAGACATGGTATGTGATAGCTAATGAGATTAAGCACTTTGAACTCAGAAAAGACTGCCGGGCACATCCCAAATTCAGTGTAACGAGTGTTCATTATATTCTTACTACGGGGTGGCCAAACCTTAGGGCAGCACAAGATTCCTCAGTTATTCCTATGAGGTTCTCTCAAGGACATGAAGAAAGTACATGTTTGTTGCTAGGCTTGACCGTATTGATGCTCTGAATGAAACAATAGTGTGGACTTTGAAGCAGCAAGTTTGCGGTTGCCTGAGGGCACCCTACCAAGAGTCCTGTTAGCGCTCTTCAGGAATCTAGATAGTAGGTATTGCAATTTAAAGGGAAAAATACACCATGTCTGTTTCTTAGTTTCCCTGATAAATTCTGGCTCTTTTCTTCAATCAGGCTTGTCCCTTTTAGTCCCCTGAATGCCCAGTATTGTGCTAGTAAAGAAGTAAAAGCCATCTTCTGCGCTCTCAATAAGCTTTTAATCTAGTTGAGGAGGCAGCACTTGAATTCCTAGGCAGTAGAGTCAAAAAGCTGGCCTCAAACTAGAGTACTTTCATTGAGTTTCTTTTTTTTTCCTTCTGGCTTCTAGCATTCTATCTTTTTGTCTTTAATTACTCATCCAAAGTACTTGTACAGCACTATTTGAAAAAGATATTTATAAGTTTTAGACGTGTGAACTCAAATCACCGAGTTATCTTGGAAGCCTGTTTAATGTGCCTTGATTTGGGGTGGTAAGGAAGGGAAAGGAGCCCCGAGGGGGCAGACCAGTGCGGTTAGGAAGGCCTGACTCAGCACATCTTTGGCACCAAGAGTTTTGATTGATCCAGCATGAATAATTCAAAGGCTGTATTTTTATGTTGAATGTGGAAGGAGAATTGACATCTTAGGGAGAGTAGTATTCTTTCTTCTTTTCCTAATGTGCACTTTTTTTTTAATGTGCACTTTTTGAAAGAAAATCAAGCCATCATTTTAATTGTGCCATTTGCCTGTGTAGCAGCTGGACTCGGCAGAGCCAGAGTAGCGTGTGTGTAGAAGTCACATCACCAGGCCATGAGCACAGGTTACCTGCAGTGGAAGGGTGAGCACTTTGGCCAAGGCAGACACTTGGCTCCACTTTTGACCTAAAACCAAAAAGGACTTAAATCATCCCTGTTGGAGGCCCTTAATTTTTGCTCTTGGAGGGAGAGGTGCTATGCCTGACATAAGTTTAACCAGATGCCAACTCCTCACTCATGTCATTTCTGAACGACTCACAGGAGAATAGAGCTTTTAAAAGACACAAAATTTCAATTTCTCCTTTCCTACCTCCTTCACTCGTAAGCAGGCAAATGGCCTCACCAGAAACTGGGAAAGCGCTTTGGAGCAGTGGTATTTCTAGAAGGAGGTTTAGGTGTTTTATATGGGAGCTAGGACTCAGAGCAGATCAGCAGATGTGATGGTTAGTTTTATGTGTCAACTTAGCTGGGCCATCCTGCCCAGTTATTTACTCCAACACTAATCTAGGTGTTGCTGTGAAGGTATTGTGTAGATCTGTTTGGCATCTATAATCAGTTGACTTTAAGTAAAGCAAATTACCCTCAATAAGGAGAGTGGGCCTCAGCCACTCAATTGAAGGCCTTAATAGCAAAAGCGGAGGCTTCCCAAAGAAGAAGAAATTCTGCCTCAAGATTGTAACATCAATTCCTGCCCGAGCTTTCCAGCCTGCTGGCCTGCCCTGTGGCTTTTAGACTTGCCACCCCCACAATCACATGAGTTAATTCTTTAAATACATAAATAAGACTAAGATATACCTTATATATGTAATAGGATCTTATTTATACAATGGGATATATAATATATTGTCTCTATCTGTCCACGTATCTCTCTCTCTCTTTACCTTTCTCCTATTGTTCTGTTTCTCTGGAGAACCCTGATAGAGAAGGATGGTGGATTACCTGCCCACAGCGGGAGAGTCTCAGTCTCTCAGTCTCTCTCTCTCTCTCTCTCTCTCTCTCTCTCTCTCTCTCTCTCTCTCTGTCACACACACACACACACCATTCTCAGTGCAAAATCACACATTACAGATTTATTCTATGCACCAAAGGTGTGAGGTTGTGTAGAGCTCCTTATTCAAATGCCGGCACTATCCTGAACACCTGTGAGAGGAGGAAGCTGCTAAAACAAGAAGTCTGAAGTTACCAGGAATATCTTTTTGGTTATTCCAGGGAGGCTGCAGTAAGTAGAAGAAACCCTACCCATAGGTGATGCTCTCCATCAGAATGCAGAGTGACCTGAACCAGTGTTTCTAGGGCCTCTCCCCATTCAGGGAGGGCTTGTTCAAGTGCCAGATTAAGAAGATGCCTTCAGACTGTCACCACGTATGCCTGCTTATCTCGGTGGTGGAAACAGACACCCTCAGCAGTCTTAGAAGCCTGGGCATGTGATTCTGAGCATGTAAACTGCAAAGTTGGTGACGGGAGGACTGAGTGGTTCAGGGAAGGAAATAACAGAATGCTTAAGAATGGGGAGGTGGTTGCCCTCCTTTCATTCTTCAGCAGATGTCTGTGAGAATCTTTTCCAACTTCACTGTCTCTGTGTTGCTATCTACGTGAAAGATACACTGTGGCCTCTGCTCTTTGTCCACTGGGCTTGATCTGCCTTCTCCGAGGGAGATTAACATGCATTAGCTTTGAGGTCTTTCAAAACCTTGGTCCTAGTTTCCTCCCTGTAGGGAGAAGAGATTTTATGTCTAGGGAAAGCCTAAATCATGTATTATTTAAATGGTACTCAACTCCCTGAAACAAGCCAAAGCAAAGAAAAACTGCAAAAGAGATACTCTGATAATGACACTGTCACAATTTGGCTCATTTTTGCTAAGCAGGTCTTGTTGTTAGCTTATAAATTGAAGGTTAAATTAAGGTTGCCTTTGGTTAGAATTTTGCTCAGTGCCTGCTATGGTTATAACTTGTGGAATAAGCATTTATACTTTATACGTGTTGGGTGCTGTGGTTGAAAAACCTAAGGGTTTTTAGAAGTGAAGACCCAAGACATTTTTGTGCTCCTTTGTGAATGGTCAGTCAGGCTACTTTGGATTAATCAAATGATAACACAGTTAGTTTGACCTTTAAAGGTGACAAGTAAGCAGTAAGTCAGTGGCTAGAATAAGGCTCTTGTGGGTCATTGGCTTGTTTTTCTGTATCAAAGAGGTAATGCCCCAGAACTATAGGGCTGGATGGTATCATAATTGCTCTATAGCTCCAACCCTATAGTTTTGAGACATCATCTCTTTGCTATAGAAAGAGCACTTCTTAATTTCTGCTATCTTGTTGATTTTATGTGTCCCTGAAAGCTGCCTGAACTTCTTTTGGAAACAAGGCTGAGCAGTAAAGGCACGTGTGTGGGCATGTGCACAAGGCCCCCAGATCATGTTCATAGGCAGCCTCGTGCCCGGGATCTGTGTTGATTCACTGTGTCTGGGAGTCTGGGTATGATGCTGCTTAGTGTGATCACAGCTGGCAAGTATGTGGCAAGTACCAAAAATAAAAGAGCCAAGAATGTGAGGGCCTTTTGACATGCTCTAAAGTGGGCAAGACAAAAACCAAAACAAAGGAGCACTGCTCTGATGGCACCTAGCTAAATATTAACATAACAAAGGAGGAAAGTGATTTTTTTTTCCTTTTTTTTTTTTTTTTGCCTGAAATCACTTAGATATAATGAAGGGAAACTTTTTAATGTCAAAATTAAATAGATGCTAGTAGTCATTAGACTCCTTTATTCTCTACATTTGCAAAAGTTCATGGTAAAAAGAAAAATAGGTTGTAGATATTCTATGTCCTTTTACTCTTAGTCTCTTAGGGGAGTTAGGTACTGAAACCCCTTTTATTCCACTTGGCAAAATTGATTTCAACATCCTAGATAGGAGAATATTTGTTCTATTAAAAACAACAACAATAACAACAAACCTCTGGGCACAGAAATTTAATATTAGTAACTCTAGTTTATTCCATGATCTGGAAATTCTTGTTAGTATATCTGACTCGATTTCTTTCTGTATCAGTTTATTTTTCTTAACTCATTTTTACTGAATGCAACATACATATAGTCAAATGCATAAGCTTAAGAGTACAACTCATAAATGTTTACAAAGGTAGATACACATGTCACCACCACCCAGCCTGTTAGAAGCCTCTCTCTTGCGCCCCCTCAGTCAGTACCCAGCTCTCAAGGGGAACTGTCACCCTGATTGCCATCAACATAGATTAGTATTTCCTGTTTTTGAATTTTACATGAATGAAATCGCACAGTACTGTTTTGTATCTGGTTTCTTTTAGGTAACACTGTGTCAGTGGAAGTCATCTACATTGTTTGATGTAGGTGTGGTTTATTTTTCATAGTTACATAGTATTCTGTTGTGTGAGTATAGCTTGTATATGTATCCATTCTGCTGTTGATGGATATTTGGATTGTTTTCATTTTGAGGCTGTTATAAATAAAGTTACTATGACTTGGTTATCATTTTGCCTTTGGGTGAACATATGTTCTCATTTCTGTTGAGTAGAAGTGAAATTGCTAGGTCATAGGGCATGAGATATGCAGCTTTAGTAGATACTACCAAACATTTTCCCAAAATGGTAGTAATAATTCACTCTCTCTGGTAGTAATTGAGTATTGTAGTCACTGCTTATCCTAAACAACAGTTGGCATTATCAGTTTTAAAATCTTTAGCCATTCTGTTGGGTATGTAAAGGTATCTCACTGTGGTTTTAATTTGCATTTCCCTGATGACTAGTGATGTTAAACACCTTTTTTGGGGGTGTTTTATATTAGCACTTCTTTTATGAAGTGCCTGTTCAAGACTCCCCAGTTTTGTTCTTTTTTCATTGATTTATAGGAGTTATTCTGACTAAGTCTTTCGTTGGGTGTATGTATTTCGTATATCTTCCTCCACTTTATGGCTTGCTCTTTAACTCTCTTAATTGTGGCTTTTAATCAAGAGAGGTTTTTAATTTTAATGAAGTCAAATTTAGTTTTTCTTTTATGTTCTGTTGAAGAAATCTTTGCTTACCCCCAAGATCTTGACGATATTCTCCTGTATTTTCTCTAGAAGCTTTATTGTTTTACCTTTCACATTTATGTCTATGCTCTGTCTGGAACAGACTTTGTTATATGGTATCGATGGGGAAGGGACAAATTTCCCCTCTCCCCTAGTGCTGTAATATTGAAAGGATCGTCTTTCCCTTTTTCAGTATGGGCACCTTTGTCATAAGCCAGACAACTGTGTATTTGAGTATCTGTTTCTGGACAATCCATTCTGTTTCTATTCTAAAGTTTCTGACTATTTAATCAGTTTTAATTACTGTGGCTTTATAAGTATTGATATTTAATCCTTTAACTTTGGTCTTCAAAATTGTCCTTTTTCATTTCTATTATAAATTTTAGAATCAGCTTCCCAATTTCTGTATATATAAATAAACCTTCTAGGATTTGGTTTTTTATTGGGGGAGGGGATTATTTTAAATCCATAGAAAAATTTTAAGAGAATTAACATCTTTCCCTATCAATGTTGGCTGATTTCTACATATTCTATGTTTAATGGATGTAAATGCCCCTCTGCCCCATTTGGGGGTGAATGAAGTCTCGGGCCCCAGCATGAGGCATGGTTTCTCACTGTTGTTTGAGTTCCAAATGGGAGTTGGGTTGCATATCCTTGTGTACTGCTCCTCTGGATCTTTTCTGTAGCATCTCTGTTCTGCTCTGTGCTCTGTGGGAGGGTGACTGGTTTGGACTACTGCAGTGGGCTCTGCCTTCCAATTAGGTTCAACCAGTGGGGAAGGAGCATGGGCAGGCGATCAGGAGAGAAGAGAGTGAGGTCCAGGTGTTTAGTTTCTGGCTCTCTCCCTGTAGGGTCATTTTGGGTTTACTGTGTCCCTGGGCCGAAGGCTGTTATAGTTCCCGCCAGGCAATCTCTTCCTTCTAGCGCTCTCCCTTGGGGCCCCCTTTGGCCTATGGGGGTGATGGCTCCCCCCATCACTAATGTGGATACCACATTATCCCTTGTTATTCCCCATCACCTTTCCATACCTTTGTTAAACTCTATCCAAATTATGCAATTTGAGCAGGTCATCTGTTTCCTGCCCAGCCTGATTACTACAGAAGTGGAAGAAAAATAATTTTCTAGGCAGCTTTTAAAAGAACTTTGAGAGTGAGGACCCGTTTCAGCACTGGTGATAACCTTGTGAAATCTGCTCACAAAATATGCCTTTGGCTAAACCTACATGAATATAGCATAGAGGCTCTGTCTTTCTCTTTCTGGTATCAATTGAAATTATCAAGGGACTCTTTATGGTTTAAAATGTAAGATTATAGCCTCAAAGTATATCCTTAAATGTCCACAAGCATTTTAGCTATGAGTTATTTTTCACTTTCTGACTATTAAGTTGATAAAGGATGCTGCAGTGTTTGTGCTGGTATCTTGAGAAACGTCCATAGCACCACCTGAGCATGTTAGAAGGAGAGGTGAGAGTGTCAGACTGGAACAGACTTTAAAGTAGGCATAAAATTGCTGCTATATGAAAAATTAGTTAAAGCACTTCTGGGGACAGCAGCCCCAAGCTACAGTGAACGGGAGAGAATTATACTAATTTTTAAGTGGAGTCTTGCATTGAAGTTGTTTAACTCGTCTTTTGACAGTTGGGTTATTTAGTTGTCTGCTTCAGGAATTAATTTTGGGAATGACATCTGTAGCACTGGTGAGGACTGCTGAATTTCTTGCACTGAAATAGAAATCATGTCCAGAATGTCATTTGATGACAACAGTAATTAACCTGAATCACAAATCAGATTGTACTGACAGTATAAGAACTATTTGAAGTTTGAAATGAGAAAGTCATTCTTCTGAAGGTGCTTGCTTAAAAAAGAAAAAAATGAGAAAGTCAATAGCAAATGAAATAGCAAATAAAACAGGATATCACATATTTTTAAGTGCGGTTTTACCTCTTAAAAAGTAAGTAATAAGTGGAATTCTGCCCTGATCAGTTTACTTTTTTATTGGACAAGGTTGCTTATGGGTTATGTCTGTGCATGCGGAGGTGAATCATGTCTTTTGTTTTCAGTATCACCTGGTGCAGCTGCTGATTTGCTCTCACCAGTTGCTCCTTTGAGTTACTGTCCAACTACCATCCATGTGACATCACAACCCTCCCAGCCAAGAGCACGCCATCTCTTATTCTAGAAGTGGCAAAGTCGTGGCCATTATACGTGTTTGTTTATCCCACACATTAGTTTAAAACATTTTTTAAAACTGGGAGATACAAATTTTTAAAATCTCCATCTCTGACCTTTCTTGAAAAATGGGATGACCTGAGAACGGTGGGCCCTCACTCCTGCATGGCGACAATGGGCTGTGAAGGGGGCATGTGCTCAGCAGAGAGCCATGGTGTTACCTGGCCAGCCTCACTCGGTTATGTGCCACACCTGGCCTATGAGGCCTGTGTCGATGTGTGTTCAATACATCAGGGATGGTTCTAGGTACCAAATGTGAGAAAGAGAAATAATTGATTACATTATAATCTGTCTGTGTGTCATTGGTATAAGAAACCCCGAGCTCCAAGAGTCCAGAGACCTTGTCCACTTGTCTTGGTATGTCCCCAGTGTTTCATAAATGTGTACTGGACTGAAAGGAACCTCTCCTTAGGAAGATGAATCTGGTGGGGTATGCAGGATGCTTAAAGGGAGGATGCTGAATGTTTGAAAAAGGTTATAACCTTAAGGAGGGCTGAGAGCATAGACTCAGATGGTGGCAAAGGGGATATAGAAAGAGGTGACCCTGAGAGCCCACCTGAATCATTGGATTTAAGAACTGATGGGATATGAAGGAGGAAAGGAAAGGAAAACTTCGTAACCTCAAGGAGTAGCGGTGCCATCTGTCCAGCTAGGAGGGTGGTAGGTGAAAGTTGCCGGATCCCTTCTCCTCCCCCAGCCCCAACTTTTTGATATGAGAGGAATCTGAGGCCTACATATATTGGTTCAGTAATGCTAAAAACTACACTCAGAACTTTCCCCTTATGTTTTTAATCCCAGAGCTAAGACCATCAAGAATACAGTCTCTGTGAACCTGGAACTGACGGCAGAAGAATGGAAAAAGAAATATGAAAAAGAGAAAGAGAAAAACAAGACTTTGAAGAATGTTATCCAGCATCTGGAGATGGAGCTGAACAGGTGGAGGAATGGTAAGGAAGGATGGCGAGAGAGAAACAGGGCGCGAGTGTGTGCTTGCTTTTTCTGTGACCTCGCATCCTGGGAGACACTTGGGAAAGTGAGGATGGTGGCGGAGCTCGGTCCTGCAGGCAACGACCTGTGTGCACAGTCAGATGGCTTCTCATTCCCTGGCACGTGGCCAGCACACAGCGTGAGGGTGGGCAAGTGACTATTTGCAAGGTGGCCTTAATCTCTTTCTGGTGAGGTGCCCTCCCTCCATTCCTGCCATTCAGTCTGTAGCCCTGTTTGAGGTTTGGAGGACGGGGCCTGAGACTCTGTGGCTCACGTTGCTTCTGATTAAATGAAAAACGTCATTCTCTCCTATGTGAGTTTTATCATTGATTTGGGGTTAAAAGTCACCTCTGGCAAATACTTGCTTTTTTTTTTTTTGCCTAGCTCATCTTCATGCTCTGCTTCTTCAGAGCCAGAAATAGAGGGCTCCCGAAGGAGCTCTATGCTAAAATGGAGACTTACAGGCTCGGTTCGTGACTGCTTTTCCTTTTCCCCTGAAATATTTCTCTTTGGTTTGTTCTACTAGGAGAAAATATCTCAGAGAGCTGACGTGCAGTGGGTGGGTGGGTTGTGGGTGAGGTGTTAAGAGGGGTTTCCAGATCCAAGTGCAGACAGATTATTTTAGTGATTTTAGCAGCATTGTGATGGAGGTTGGAAGGTAGAAGTCTATTTTTCTTTTTATTACTAAAAGAAGGCAAGTTGGTGTGTGTGTAGGGAGATGGCGGATAGTTGGAAGTTCTTCAGATCCTCTGCTGCTGCGTGCCGTGTTTATCTTATATCAGGTGCTGCAGCAGACTCAGCTTGGGGTAAGGGTAGGAGCCTGGGGGCTGCTGTGCAGGATCTGGAGGTACCGCGGCCAGTTCGTAACTGCAGAGTGAGCAGCAGGTTGTCTTGTGATTATATGTTCACTACTGCTCCTTGCTAGTAAGGGTGGGGTGTCAATGAGCTACTGTTTAATAGAAAAACAATTCCATGGCAAACGAGAATTCAAGAGAAGTTCTAAAAATGACCTAGTAGCCTAAATAACATGATTCTTTTCTTTTCAGAAGGTTTTCTAGCTGCACACGTGTTTCGCAAGCTGCTAGAATAATTGAATAATTCAGCACCTGGGGCTGGTGGACGGTTCCTTGCAATTTGGCAGGAGTAGGAGGGTAGGGAGGGGTGGTTACAAGGTGGGGAGCAGCCATATGAAGTTTTGTTTTATTTTTGGAATTCTCAGTTCAGTTCTCTCCTGGGTGATAGGGACATGGGACATTCAGTAAAGCCTTTTGGTAAAGGGCCAGAGGCCGGGCCTTGGAAGCACTGTGGAGTGGGCAATTGTTTTTTTCCATCCTTTTCCATCTCTTGCCGAGCTCTAACCTTCCAGCTCTGCATCCCTCATCAAATGCTGTCCTCTGGGGTCTGCCTTGTTTACCTGGCTCAGCCTCATGCCGAGTGTCTTGTGGGCACTCTGCCCTGCTCTCAGCCTGTTCACTTGGCGTCATTTTAACCGTGTGTCCCATTTCATACACCTTGCAAATCTACTCAGACATTTACAATTTTCTACGTCTTCTTGGGTGAGATTCTACATAAGCCCTTATGGTTTCTGGCACATAAGTGGCTTTTAATAAATGTATGTTAAGTAAACGTGTTGAAGGCAGGTGCTGGCAGTTAAAGGGTGAGCGGTCAGAGTAGTCTCTGCCCTCAGGATGGTTTGATGGGGGAGGTAGATGCCAGTCACCACCAGTTAACGTGTAGTGGTCGTCTGTGCTGCCTCCGAGGAGGGAAGGTCCAAGGTGCCTGGTTACTATAGCAGGGGGCTGAGAAGCTGGGAGGGCTTCCTGGAATAAGCAGTACCAAGAACAAGATCTGAGAGAAACAGCAGTTAGGGAGTAAAATAGGAGCTGTGAGGTTGAGGGGGAGGTGCATTTACAATGGCCCCAAGAGCGGAGCAGGAAGGCCAGCGTGAGCGCTTGGGGTGGGAGCAGTGGCCTGAGATGTGCTGGGTGGCCCAGAGCTCTCCGGTGCAGAGTCACACAGTCCTTGTTCAGGATTTTGGTCATTATCTTGGAAGCAATGAGAAGCATTCAAGGGTGTTAAGCCACAGATCATATAATGGGATTTGCATGTTTGAAGACCCGTTAGCTGTGTTGGAGAATGGACGGGAGGTGGGGGTGGGCGGCCAGGAATGAGAGTCTTCCAGACCAGAGATTCTGGTAGTTGAGACAGAGCAGTGGAAAGGGAGAGAAATGGATGGACCTAGAGGTATTTAGCAGGAGAAATTAGGCTTTGGTGAGGAGTTGGCCATGGGGACAGGGAGGTGTCGAGGACGGCTCCTGTTTCTCTGGCTTGCGGAGTTGAATGGAGGGTGGGACCGTTCCTGGAGACTGGGAGTGCTGGAGAAGACCCAGACTAGGGGCGAGGGAGAAGAGGATGGGAGTTTGAGGTGCCTGTGGAACATCCAGGGAGAATTTTCATATAAGAAGTTAGGTCTGAGGGTCTGGAGCTCAGAGTTGCTGCCTGAGCTGTCGTCATCCACCTTTAGGTAGTAATTGAAGGTGTGGTGGGCTGGGGTCCCCTGCGGACTCTGGAGAGAGGAGAGGGAGGGAGAGGAGAGGGAGAGTGTTTGGAGAACCTCCTTGCACCCCCATCACCACTGTCTTCACTGACCATGACGGGAGGGATGAGAGGGATGGCAGGGACCCTCCAGGGCCCTCCTTTCCCACGCTAATGTTTGCATTTTAAAGGTGATTTTTCAGGAGGCAAAGTTCTTAAATGTGGAGAACTGACTCTAGTGATAAAAATTTCAGGCGGAAAGGAGGTTAGGGAGGGCAGTGCAGAGTCGTGGACTGGCCCTTTGACCAGTTGGGAGTGCAGAGCTGTTTCTAGGATCAACTGTACGTCTCACACGATATGCCAACGTACCTCCCATGGACAACAAACCACACCCGGCTTTTTGTTACGTTCTGAGACTGTGCATTCAATCCTCAAGCAGCCCTTGAGGTTTCAACAGGCTAGAAGACTCCCCCTAGTCTGTCAGTCTCTGGTATAGAGCAGCATCCTAACCGAGGGGGCCTGACTCCTAAGTTTATTCTCTTTCTGTTGTGACACACACATTTGTTTTAGATGTATAGGAGCCAGCCACTTAGTTCGGTTCAACATTTCCTGAGTATTGGTATCTCCACATTGCAGTCTGAACGAGTTCAGGGGCCTTGTCAATTGTGTGCACTTTCTCTGGGAAAGAGATTTATTTCCTTGCATGGTGTGTTTATAATGTAAAAGTTTGGCTGCTGTACTGCAGCTGCGAGAGAGCAAGGAAGGAGTGTAGCAGAAAACTGTGTGTGTGTGTGTGTGTGTGCACGCGCATTGCTTGTACTTTTCCTTACTTGCTGTTACATAAAATGAGGAAACAGTACAAAGGAGTAGGACATCAGCTGCAGATCAGATGTAGGCAGGAAGTAAGTGAAAGGAGGCATGTCTGGTCAAATCGGCAGTGACAGGACTGTGCCACAGGAGAGGGCATGTCCTCCCTCAAGTCATCCAAAAGTTGTGAAATACTATCCTGTTACATGCCTAGAGGCTGGTCTCCCCTCTCCTCCCTGCCCCTCCACCTGTACTAATTTTCAACTCCTTATAGTTTGATGGGTGCTATAGATTGAATGTTTGTGTCCCTCCACTGCAAATTCTCATGTTGAAATCCTAACCCTCAAGGTGATGGTATTAGGAGGTGGGGCTAGTGATTAGATCCTGATGATGGAGCCCTTATGAATGGAATTAGTGCCCTTATAAGAGTTCTGAGTGCATGCTCTGGGAGGATACAACGAGAAGATGCCATCCACAAACCCAGAAGAGGGCCCTCACCAGAACCCAACCATACTGGCACTCTGATCTCAGACTTCCGGCCTCCAGAACTGTAAGAAATAAATCTCTCTTGTTTATGAGCCACCTGGTCTATGGTACTTCGTTATAGCAGCTCCAGCGGAATACAGGCATGGCAGTTTTCTCCTCTGGGCACAGTCGACCCTCATTTCTCAGAATAAGGCCTGTGACTTGTAGCATGTATACTACACCCAGCTTTGATTCATTTCTGACATTGCCATTCCGGCAGGATAGCTCCGAGCATGTGCACAGTGACTTAAGGAGAGGCCACGCTTTGCTTTTATAAAGGAAGGAATGAGGAGAGCCTCCCACTGGCCTGGTTCAATTCTCCAGTGTGCTAGTTGGGGTCCTTAGTTAGAGTGCCAGCTACAAGATTGACCTTTCTTGGCTTAAACAAAAAGAAAATGTGCTAGAAGGATATGAGTGATTCACAGAATCCAAAGGACAGCTAAGGAACCAGGCTCAGACAGGCTGAAGCCGGGGCTGCTCCAGGGATTCAGGCGACGGGAACAAATCAGTAGGTCTCACATACGGACACACCTGGGATGCATCCTCTCCAGGTGTTTTTCCCTTCCTTGCATGATTACGCTGGAGATTCAGAGGCCCAGGATAGAAGTGGGTTTACTGTGCTTGGTGGTGTGCCTTGGCTGGGGAAGGCAGGGCACTTGGATAAATTGTCTGATGAAGACTACATGCAATTGAGGGGAGTAATTCCTCAAAAGGAAGTTGAGGTGCTATTATGACAAGGGGTGTTGAGTGGCTGAAAAGCAACAAATGTCCACCACAATCTGCTAGTGACATCTTGTGGACTGTAATCGATTGCCAGTCTTTCTTCGAATATAGGGGCTCTGTTGGCACTTTAGCCTCATGGAGATTTGTTCAGCCTGCTTGCTTAAGAACAGATAGATGGAGTGGGGCAGTTGCCAGAAAATGGAATTTTTTTTAAAGCCCTATTGCTTTGTTGGTTGTATGTGTGGAAGAGACTCAAGCAATCCTATATCTGGAGATAGATTTAGATAGCTGGATTCAGACTGTATTACAGCTCCAGTTCACCCTGACCTCCCCCCAATCCATCAAGAAAACTCTTGGCAGGAGGGTCAGGAGGGAGGGGTGAAGGCCGGGTGCATAGTTCCCTGTTGCTGCCAAGTCAACCTTTACACATGTTCTCTTCTGATACTTTGAGTTTTGCTCTTAAAAAAATAACTTTTTACAGGAGTTTAAGTCAGAAAAAAGGAGGACCTGAAAATCCAGGTATCAGGGGGCAGGGAAATGGCCTGACAATCTGGTGTATCCGCAGTCTCTTCTCTTGAATAATTACTTGTAAGGTTAAATAACAGAGCGGATGCAGCTTTACCCTGTCTGCTGAAGTCAAGCAAAGAAGTGATTTAATCACAGGCCGAGCAGATATGGAAAATCAGCAATCTCTAAAGTAGATTTGTTCTCCAAGCTCAAAACTGGCAAGACCACCAGATGTGGTTTAGTAACTAGCTAAATCTGTGACCTCTAGTCCGATCTGGGGCTTTGTGGAACTTGCGGAACTCCGTAGTTGGAACGTGATTAAATTTTAGCATTAAATCTGTAGAAGATGCTGGCCTCCCTCTTGGATTCACGATTTTAATGGACTCTCAGAAATTAGCATTTCATTTGAGATATTGAATTTGCTAGGCCCTCTGCTTTCTTTTGAGTGCACAGCTGGACGCTGTCATAGGAATAGTGACCACTAGGAGGAGGTTGTGGCCTATTCAAGAGGTCATGAATGCATAGAGGATGCAGAGTCCCAGGTGACCAGTTTATTAGAAAATTACTCTAGAAGGGATTAGAGAATGTTTTAAGCTGCTTACAGTATTTTTAGGAACTAGGGTGAAAGATGCCATTTGCATGCAAAATAATCTCATAAAGGAATGATTTTTTTTTTTTAACATCACATTTATATAACGACATCTTGTAGCCAGCTGCTCTCACCCATCTGGCAACTTAAAAGATTTCCTTTTAGTTTCTTTGATATAGAAATTACCTACCATTAGGTCTGCCACTGGGCCTATTTAATTGGTATTAAAAGAAAGCACCTCGTTTGCCAGATCTGCTGTGGTTTCTGGCGGAAGCTGTGAGTGACCAGCAAATCTCTGCTCTGGAGTTGCTGAGAGAATGCAATTACCTTTCTATGTTCTCCCGAGGCTCTAGGGACTCAACTTATGAAAAGGATAACTAGCTTGTTGCTATTTCATGTGTGAAATTTTAATGAATTACTGGCAGTCTAATGGTTTTCTTTAAACACACACACACACAAACCTATTTTAGAATTTTTAATAGCACTAATGAGAATTTTTGATT
The DNA here is from genome assembly GCA_963574885.1 of Lepilemur ruficaudatus. NCBI lineage: Eukaryota > Metazoa > Chordata > Mammalia > Primates > Lepilemuridae > Lepilemur > Lepilemur ruficaudatus. The sequence continues at coordinate 86,149 of CAUYRT010022675.1, forward strand.
AGTCTGTCATTCTTGTCTATTGCAATTGATGGATTTCTATTTTTTGTAGAAATGTTATTTATGCCCTTTGGGAGTTTTCATTTTATAATTAGAATGCTCTGCAAGCCTTAGAGGTATGCTCCAGTGAATGCTCCTAGGTAAACACAAATCTTTTTAGTCCTTAAAGGTAATTACATCTGACAATAGTAAATGCCAGGATGCTTATTTAAAGAAAGGAAAGGTTTCTAGTGTGGGGGTGGGGGAAGGGGAGCCTTTCAGTCTGGAAAATCAGATGCTTTACAATATTAGGAGCTTTTTCCCCTGCAGACAGCAGGCATAAGCCTCAGGGGATAAACTTAGAGAAATCTACTTTTAATGTAAAGAGGGAGAATAAAAATAGATGCTAATCTTCCTTTTGCGGTCCTTTTCTCCTTCTCCCACCACCATAGTTCGGGCTGTTATTTCTCTAGGGTTTGTTTGCAGCTGTCTTCCTCATTACAATCAGTTATTCCGTAATCACCTACGTGGGGGCTTCTCTGGAGACTCAGTGCACTGCAGTGCAGGGAATATTCTCGATTAACGTGGTGAGATTGCCATGGAGACAGATTGCCTGGTGTCAGGTCTTGCCTGGTGTTGGGAATTTACAATCCCCAGACGTGTTTGTGAGCTGGACAGTGTAGTTACCAGGGATGCTTCTGGAAGTCATTTTCTTGGTCCTTTGAAGGGCAATGGTGTCTGGGAAAACCAAGCTCTTGGTTCTTCCCTGGGAAGGAGCTGTGCTGCTTTGGTTCCTGCGTGTTGCTGCTTTGTTCTTCTCTGTCTGAATGGCTGCTGCAAAAAATAATCCTGACTGCCTGACCTTTAGAATATAAACCAGGAAGAGCTCGTTGTTCAGATGTAGCTTTGTGGGGGACATGTTAGTGCTTTGATTCAGAGAATTGCTCAGGAGAAACCAGAAAGTCTGCTATAGGGTTCAAATACTGTTTTAATAATAATAATGAAAATAAGTCTGAAAAGGACTTGCATAGCCATACTGTGTTTTATTTTTGGAACTGAGCTCTAACCACAAAAGTGTTGTGAAGACCTAAAATACTAATCTCAGAATAAGTAAAAATAATCATTTATCTGCTAAGCCTAAAAAGTTGTGAATTTGTCAGGGAGTGGAGGGGATGAGAGATGGACTTTAAACAATAACTCCTTTTGTGCTTTTTACGTATTCCATCTTCATTTATCTTTAAGACAAAGGCATTATTATTTTCTCTCCTATACAGAAAACAAACCAAGAGGTTAAACAGGAGATGGGCTTGTGATTAGTTAGAGCTCTTAAAAGGTGCAATGTGGCTTTAGCATCCCTCTTGATCACTTTCACGGTGCCTTGTAGCAGCACTGGGCCTCTGTAATCTGTGACAACCCTACTACTCGTGGATGCTGTAATTCCTCAGTGGGAGGAGAGGGCAGCTTTAGGGGGAGTCAGGACTGTGACTTTGGTTAGAACAGGTAACTTGCAGCTAAGCTTGTAGGCTGGTCCCTGCCTGCTCAGATGAATCAAAACATCCACTGGGCAGCTTCTTAGCTCACTCCAGCCTTATGATATCATTGCCTCTGGCCATTTGGAACCAAAAACACAGGGAACATGTCTCTTTACTTGGGGTGAGTTGTCCTGTGGATAATATGACCATATTCTGGCTGGTTTCTGGTCTATTGCAGTTAAGTATTTCACCTTCTTCATGCTTAAGCTTGGAAGATCAAATTCATACTGCACTGGGTTGCCCTGTCCCCAAATTTCAGAAACTAGAACTGAAAAATTAGGAATGCAGTCATGATCCAAGTAGAAGGACATTTACTAAAGTGTTAGTGGTGAATTTCTCTGGGGAAGGAACAGAATTAGAAGGGAGGCATGAAAGAGGACTTTCAAGTTTTAGTATATATCCTATATTGCTCGAGTTGTTTATATTGAGAATGTATCCTGAATTATTTCTGTGGTTAAAAAATATCTAATTTTTTTTTTAAGAAAAGAGAAAAAGAACATGGTACTGCTTTTATACTCCATGGATTTGGCAGACTGTAGAGAATATAGATCCTTTAATTGGATGAAATCCAGTCTGCACACTGAGGTTGTTGATGGATGTTTTTAAGCCAGGAATTGGAACTCAATGAAATATTGATTTGGTTCAGGTTCAGTTCAAAGGCTACTCTGATATTCTGGTTTTGTTTCAGGTCAATAATTTTAGAAAAAGGCTGAGGTATAGTGCAGTCTAGAAAAAGGAAAAAGGGTTGACTCTGTATTCAGCAAAGTGAAAGTTTATTCTAGGTTTTGCTTCAAGTTGCTGCTTCAGATGGAGCTGTGATGCAAACACGAAACCATTGGGTGTTAATTTTCCTTGATGTGGAGACCCACGGTGCCATTTTGTGGTTATCAAGTGAAATAATGGAATTGGAAGCAGCAGAGCTAAACCATCACAAGTGTTTTGTTTATATTGAGATAAATGTGTACAGCATTCAAGTGGGTTCCTTGAGACATGATATATACTGCTCATGAAGCCATGGATTAGGATCTCAGTTCTTCTATCTTGTTTTGAAAAATTCCCTTTGGCTCAGGGCAGTTTTCCTGGGGAATTTTCACAAAATGGATTTTGTGGGCTGAGAACCAGGCTGAGGCTTGGAACATTGCAGAATTCTCGCTACTGACTGTAGTGAAACGAGCGTGGAGTTGATGGTAAACGTCTGTTGGGTTTTGTTTTGCTTTCCAAGAAGATATTTGAGAGACTCATTGGAGACATGTGGTTTTCATAGGATCTTTCTTATGTACTCTGTCTTTGCAAGGTGACTTTCTTGTTGGGGATAGCCATTGGCCAGCTTGGAAACAACACCTTTTTCCACAATTTGCATTGTCAAATTTCGCAGTTCTCCCTTTGAAGGCCCTAACAAACACCGTCTGCAGCCCGAGGATATGTGTGATATTCCAGATTGACTGCTTTTGCTTTCCTGGGATGACCCAACATCACAGGAGATTATTCTATTTGAACTCTCAGCAGAGCCAATTAATTCTGGCTTCCTAGGGGGAGAGAGTAGTAGAGTATGTGCTTGTGCAGCACTCGTCTTGGGGCCCCGGCCACCCTGCCTTCCTACCTCGGATTCAGAGAGTCCCAGATTTAGAGGATTGGGGCCCTACAGGGTTCTATTAAGCAGTGCCATTGTGTTCCTTTATTTGGCTGTTTCCATGAATGAAACAGTAACGTAATTAATTGGTAATTAGGATGCCTTAGAGCTCTGTTTCCCTTTGAATCAGTCACTAGAGAGAATGTGACCCTAGAGAAGCTCCAGAATATTCCTCAACAAAAGCAGAGTGTATGTGAAGAATTTGGGGCATCCCTGCAAGTTGGATTAGCTCCAGTGGTTGGTGGAACCAGTTTTCCTAAGTGATACATCTCAAGAGAGGGGGTAATATTATGTATCGTCCTCTTCTTTGTTAGACTAGTTTTGGTCAATTAACGAGGACCTCTCTTGTCCAATAGAGCACAAACACAAACTATAACTACACAACAGCTCTTCATTGTGTCCTCGTGGGAGTGACTGTTTTTTAGAACTCTTCCTGGAGGGTGGCATGCTCACTTTCTTTAATCCCCAGCTCCTCTCGGCTGTATTTTGCAGGAGAAGCTGTGCCTGAGGATGAACAGATCAGTGCTAAGGACCAGAAGAACCTGGAGCCCTGCGACAACACCCCCATCATAGACAACATCGCTCCTGTTGTTGCTGGTATCTCCACAGAGGAGAAGGAGAAGTACGACGAGGAGATCTCTAGTCTCTACAGACAACTGGATGATAAGGTCTGTGGCCAGAGATTTATAGTCCTCACTCTGGTACAAAGACTAAGGACGGCGGGTCCCCGTGGAGCCGATGTAGGGCTGCAGTCCAGTGTTTATGTCTGTCTTCCTGATACCTACCCTAGCTCTGGATCCCGCATTCATCGGGCCTTGATTCATGTGCAGTGGAAACTTTCATGGAAGTTTGCTGCAAGAGTAGAGTGTTGGCCTAGATAGACAGGCAGGGGCTACTTAGAGTCTTCACTTGTAGAAATTGGACTGCACTGATTACTGCGTGAGAGTGGGGAGAACGTGAGTTTCTCTGATCTTTGTTTAAGCGTCCCTTTCCTCTCTGGGCCTACCCCTCACTTCTTGGAAACTCCAACAGTAGCCTCAGCTTGAGGTAAGGATGGTGACTCCCAAATTCAAGCGTGTTCTTTAATCACATAGCCCTGAGTTCCTGGGATGAGGAACCAACAGTAGTGTGTTCCGATGGCTTCACTGTATCAGTGAAGCTCCTTTCAGGGGCATACTCTTGAATGAAGTAGTTTCAACATGCTAGTTGCAGATGTCCAATTTTATGACAAACTTTTGGGCCTCAAATAGTCATGTAAATGCACAAGTTGGAATGCAGGAAAAGAGACCTTGGAGAACACTGCATCATTCATCATCCCCAATAAAGGTTGGGTTAGCAATCCCAGAGGCGTAGGAAATTAAATTGATGTTCCACGTGATCTTGGCACGCTGCCCTTGGAATATTCTAAATCCTTTCAGTTCATTTCATCAAGGTTGCTGATATTTTTAGTCTGATTTAATCTTTCCTGCTGTCGTTCAGCTCAGAGTGCTCGGGGACACCTCTGGCTTGGATGAAACAGCTTTGTTATGTTAACATTGCCATTAATCTTACAGGCCTCTTTCTTTGGGGTAAAGCTCATAGTCTGTTATCACCTTTACAAGCTGAATGTGACTGGTGGCCTTAAGGAAGCTAGCTCTGCTTGTTTTTATTCTGGGAGTTTGCATTATAACCACAGCATTGAACTGGGGTCACCCTACCCTTCTGAAAACGTATTTAATAAAATATTCACACCCATGAGCATTGGGCTACTTGCCCTTTAGGGTCTAGGAGTACTGTTATCCTCCATTTCTAGCCAAGTATTTTACATAAAACCTCAAATGAAGTAAAAGAAAAAGGAGATCAATAGTAAGTTAACAGTATGTGCAATTTCTTGATTTCTCCAAGGAATTGCTATTGTTTAAACAATAAAGAAAGTTAGACTGTATGCAACCTTTTCCCTCATTTGAGAATTGATGGGCTCATTTTTAGCAATCACAGGGAATCCTGGAAGAGAGGATGAGAGGGGAGAACCTGGTTCTATACTCCACTCTCTACGTGGAGTCGCCAGACATGGTGGGATCGCGATCATTTACCCCAGCAGCATAAGGAGCTTTCTCTGATCTGAGGGAGGGGACTTCAGGTCTCGAATTGAGCTTCTGAAATGCTGCAATGTGGACTGAACTCAGAGAAAGGAAAGGGTCATGTCTGAGGCATTCATTGGTGGCTGGAGAGCTGGCTTCAGAGTCTCTGTCTCCTGAGGGCCAGCCTAGGGCATTTTCCATTTCACTGTTTTCCTGTAGCATGTGCCTTGAAAAGCCTATGAGCACACGGTTCAAGGTTAGCATCTGTGGCCTGGCACAGGGTGATGCTGAGAGACATTGGGAGAGGACAGTGCCTAAAAGCCTCAGCCTTACAGGACACCACAGCTAATGGTTTGCCCTTAGCAGCTCTGCCCACGGACTGCCTGATCATTTCTTAGCAGCCATCCCTGTTATGTGTCTTCCTGTCAAAGGTGCTGGAAAGCATGTCCTTGCTTCTTATGATGTAGGTGGTTTGATACTGGAGAATACATGAGGTGGGACATGGCGTCTTCACAGATTATTGAATGGCAGAACTGGAAGTATCTAGGTCTAGGTGAGACACTAGCCCAGGGTGGTTATATCGCTTGTCCAAGTTTACATCACCCAAAGGTGGCAGAACTGGAATGAGGCTATGTATCTTCTGACTGCTTCTCCAGTGCTCACCCTGTTTTGGCCTCAGCCCTTTAAATGAGAAACTAACTGGTCAACCCTGATGGATCTATTTAGGGTTGGGGGGCAGTCCACACTATTTCCTCCCAGTGACCCTCCAGGAGTCTAAGCACAGATGCTCTAAGGCGGTGCTCTGTGATGGAAGAACACACGCAGGACAGTCAGACTGTGACTTAACGCAGAGACCTGGGCTGCTGCCCTGCACCGCGGAAGATGCGTCTCTCGTCTGTACCGTGAGGCTCATATCTCTTATTTCAAAAGGTTGCAACGGGGATTAAAAGTTTCTGATATGTAGCAGGTGCTCAGTAAATATTAGTTCCTTTCTTTCTTTTTAGCCTTCTCCTTCTGGGCTCTGTTTGCTTAAGGGAGAAGCCACATCCCGTGTGGCATGGAAGGGCTAGGGGTGCCGAGGTGGGCTGACCGCAGAGTTACCACTTGAACATGCCGCTCACTCATTCCATGTCCCCGCCCCAGTGCCACTCGACTGCTGGAGCTCGAGGAGGAATCAAGTTTAAATAGATATATAAGTTGATTGCTTGTTACACTGATTACCATTGCAACAAAAACATCTTTATGATTAAAGGTGACCAGTGACCTGTTACAGCTGGGGTTGACCAGTTCCTCATTTATAGGGCTGTGTGTGTTATTTCATGTATAGGAAAATTCAAGTACAAAAATATTTTCCAAAAAGTGCTTTGAGATCTGTTTTATATCTTCAGAGCTGGCGTCAGAGTGAGCATGCTTGAGCAGGTTCTAAGAGATGCACGTGAATATATAGACGGAGGCTGCACAGAACACCTTATTGCGGAAGTTTTGAAAGATTTTTTAAAAATCACAATAGACTACACTAATTCTTTAGAGAAATTGCCTTAATAAAGAGTCAGTGAAGTTTGGGAAATGTCTCTGGTACAAGTGATCCATGCCCTTTATAATATAATCTCTTTTCTTCATCCTTCCTAGATGGGGCCAGGGGCCCTTGGCTTTTCACTGTACCTTAAAAATCATTGCGTCCTAGCTCTTCACTGGTCAGGGAGGAAGCCTGCATCTCCAGGCTTTGAAATGAGCACGGTATAAGAGCAACGAGTTCACGCCACCATTTCTCTTCTCTCATGATTTGTAATATATTACTTGTAGTGGTCATTCATTTGTCTGGGGAAGAGATGGGGGCTCCCCAAAGTGAAACGCTTTGGGTAATTTATGTTAACTTGTTTAATATTTAAGTGTTGAGAAGCATAAAGACAAAATTATTCCTGGCCACTGACATGCTAAGTTTATAAAATAGAAGAGAAAATATGTCTGTAAGAGAGTCTTCTAGTTGTGGAAATACCGGTTTTTGGAGGGTTCATTCTGGTGTAATTTCCCTAATTCTTCTGCCAGAAATATGATACAGGAGGGGAAAGTAGAACCATTAAAGAAACATTGGTATAAAAAGTTCAGTAGAAACAGGCTCTCTTTGAGCAGTGAAGTAAGGCCAAAAGATATTCTATATAAAGGAAAAGGAGCTATAGATTCCGTACTATTGATTTTAGAATTTCCTTGCTCCAGGGAAAGCATTAGTTTGTGACACTGCGTTAACTGATTCAAATGCATAGTAGACACCACTCAACAGGCTGGGGAGTAGCCCCCAGAAAATAGAGGTTTGTGACCAGGCCCTTAGGTTTACCCCTTTAACCTCACCTCTGGGAAAGACAGAAAGCACAGTATAGGGTTGTGGTGGTGGCTTTTTTGTTTTTTTTTTATATGAGCTGCTGATGGTAACACCTGGGGCAGACCTGGCACAAAGGGAGCCCCAATAATACTGAGCTGAATCTGACTCTGTTTGGGGTTTAGACCCTGGAAGTGTCATCAAAGAGGATTTTCTCCTATTTCTAAGGGGGAGGCAAATTGGAAGCCAGGTTGTTACTCTTCATGGGATATGCTTTAAATTTCATTTGCAATCTGGAAAAATACTGCAGCGAATGCTGAGTTTCCTACTTAGTTGGCGTGGTCCGCTGCTGTCTCGCCTGCCCTGGGGGTGGACGGTGGGAGGCGGGAGGGGGAGTCAGTGAGTGCCCTGGCTTTTGTGGCAGCAACACCTAGTGGCAGAAAATGAGAGTGAGAAGAGTGAATTTGCCGTTCCCTCTTCAGCGACAGCCTAGAATAAGCATTAATGCTTCTGCCCCCGGCTGCTGTGAGGTTTTTTTAAAAACTGGTAAGAAAATTACCTTCCAATCAAGAGGGAGATCTGCCAATGCCAAGGATTAATTCTCTAGTCAATATTTTTCCAGTCTCCCTAACTGAAAGGTTTGAAGTGGAAACAGTGGTCTTTCCTACCTATCAGGTGGCAGCATTCCTGGTCACCAATGTGTTTGATAAGATTTGGGGACATTAATATATTACAGTGCAGATGGTTAGAAACTGTCTCCCTTAATTTCTGTATTAGGAATTCACTGTTAACACCTTTGAATTGGGCGGGATATCTCCAAAGTCCCTTTCAGTTCCCAAACCCTGGATCTCTGATCTCTGGATGAGCAGGAATTGGATTGAGTATGTAGGATATTATATTTCCCAGAATATCCAGATGTTTCTTCTGCTGAAAAAGGTGGGTGAAGAGATCCCAGAACCAGTCTCTCTTCTGTGGAGGCCCACCACAACACTCCCTCCATCTTCCCAGCAAGCTTAGGGTATCTGCCTTCGCCGGGAAACCAGGATATCAAAAATGACATAACTAACCAAAAAATATTAAACATGATTTTTTGTTTCAGGATGATGAAATTAACCAGCAGAGCCAGCTGGCTGAAAAGCTAAAGCAACAGATGTTGGATCAGGATGAGGTAAAGAGTGCAATAAATTTTTTTATAAAGTTTTTTTTATTACTCTTCGTTGTTGATGTATGTTCCAGAAATTTAATTTGCAAAGAATTTTTTGAAAATCACTGAATCATGTGGAAATTTCATGGTAGATTTCCCTTCAATGCCTGTTAAAAGCTGATTTTCACTGAATTTAAAAAATTAAATATCTAACTTCGTAGAGCTCTGGGTTTTTGAGAGGGAGTAGCCGGTTTGCTACACTTAGTCATGGAAGAGCTTAGTAGTTGGGAAGGAAGATTCGTCGTCCTCATACTCAGCACTCCTGTGTCCTACTGGTTTAAGCTATTTCGGTTTTGCGAATCAGCGGACCCAGGTCTTTGATACAGACCATGTTCTCCTGCTGTTCTGCAGGGAAACAAAATCAAAAGTAGAAGGTAGAAGAGGGGAAAGTAAAGAGAAAATGGGCCCAAGTGCTATGTTAGCATATATTTGATATACTAAAAAGGAGGCAGATTGTTTTCAGTCTTTCCCCAAAGGAGAGTTCGCCAGTAAGTGTTTTCATTACATTGTGTTTTCCCAAGTATTTTACAAACAAGAACTGAAGCAAAGGACGGAGCCAATTTATCAGACATAGATGATTAGTAATTCCCTTGCTGAGAACTAAGTATCGTTCCCTTTTGTGCTTTAAGTTACTTTCTGCTCCATTGCTATTAATAAAATGCTATGGATTGGATCACACGATGCAATGACAGCAGGTCGCTTGGGTTCGTGCTCTGTCCCAGCCCTCCTTAGACATAACTGTCTCTGTAACCATTTCCTTCCTCTTCCTCTTTGTTCCTCTTCAACTCTTCAGGGCAATGGTTACCTCCCCTGCCCAAACACTTCCCTTGGTAGGGAGATAACCTATGCTTTGGTAATCAGATTAACCATATTTAATTGATTTCTACCTTAACTATAGTTGAGACCTTCTATTTGCTTAGCGTTCTCTGCGCTCTACCTCCCATTCTACTCCATCCCTTCCCCAACATGAGTGCTGCTGCCTGGGATAAACTTTCCTTTTTCTTACTGTTAAAACTCTTTAATATTTTTCTTTTTCTATACGATCAAGGCAATATCTATTTATTGTAGGAAAATCAGAAAATACAGTAGAAACAAAAATAATGAAAGCATTCACAAACCCAGGCATTCACTTTTAAGTAGTAACAATGTTTGGGGTATATCTGGAATCAATGTGAAATCTTGATAATATTAAAAAAAAACCGTTTAAGTATTATAGCCCTTGCAAATGATTCCCCCATCTTTTGTTTAATATATGGAATAGCCAACCAGCTACAAATTCCAGTGCTTTTTGATGTGTAATTCATGCTTCGTGTTAAGGCTATACAGCTTCAAAGTAAACAAATGAACAAACAAACAAAAAAATCCCAGATTTTTGAAATAAGAGCATGTCTTTTCTTTTTATTTGGTATCTGGACCATAGAGTGGGACTTTCTGTCACCCTGAATCTTTTCCGGTTTGTTTTCTTGTATCTGGTTATGAAACTATTTTATTTTGGATAGAGCACAGAACATAAATATTTGAACATTGCATTCGCAAGTTCCATGCCATCTCATTTCCCCAGCTTTTAGCTTCCACGAGAAGAGACTATGAGAAGATACAGGAGGAGCTGACACGTCTCCAGATTGAAAATGAGGCAGCCAAAGATGAGGTGAAGGAAGTTCTCCAGGCCCTGGAGGAGCTGGCTGTAAATTATGACCAGAAGTCACAGGAAGTGGAGGACAAGACCAGAGCCAATGAGCAGCTGATGGATGAGCTGGCCCAGAAAACGGTTGGGTCATTTTTGTGTAGGGGGCGGGACTTCCTTGGATGCCACTGCTGTACTTACATTGATGTTTGTTGACACTGTGGGAAGGCAGTGGCTGAATGCGTATTTAGTGTTAGACTTAAATGCAGTTTCTGAGGTCTCTCCAACAATTGAAGTACTCGTGGAAGTGACTTTTGTCCACTCATCCTGAAACTGCATATCACAACTGCTTTACAGCAAGAGAATTTATAACATCAGCAAGGGATGCTTTGTGGGAATAGTCCAAAGAGTTCAGACTTTAGAGCCAGAAAAATCCTAGTTACAAATTTGTTTTTTGTTTTTTTAAACTTCAAAATATTATGGAGTACAGTGTTTCAGTTACATGCTTTGCCTCTGTAAGGGCTATAAGTGTGCCCATCACCGAGGTAGTATTCGTTGTCTAGTTACAGATTTGACTTCACAACTCTTAGGCCTTAGTCAAGACATTTAAACTTCTTGAGCATTCATTCCCTTATCTATAAAATTGGTGATAATAATATGCTCCTTATATGGCACGAAGATCAGTGCCAGTTTACGTAAAGCACTTAGCGTAGATCTATGCATATGCTACAATATCAAGAAACAAATCCCAATGTGTTGCTATTAATAGGCAAGAGTGGGGGACCCATGGAAGGTGTGGACTTTACTCTTCTTTTTTGTACCCTCCTGAATGAAATCCATTCCCTCTCCTCAGCTTCCTGTCCTAACTGTTACCTTCAGGAGCCTGGGATAAGCCATCCTTGTTTGTTTGCAGTCCTGCTGTAAGCCGGTGCTTCAGTCTGCACCTTTTCTTACTGCCAGCATCTCCGAGTGAAAGATGCTGCAGGTTCTGCACAGTGAGCCAGCGGCAGCAGGGCCAGTGAGCATTTGGCATGGTGGCTGCTGGTGGGATGTGTCCTTTTTTATTTGGAAAATGGGTGGTGGAGAAACCGAGTGGCTGTAACCTGCTGCCCTTGGCACCTCTGCCCAATGGCCTGGTGTCATGGGATTGTGCCCAGCCTGCTTTGTGGAAAACATCCAGTCCTGGGCAAGAAGAAGCAGCAGATGGTGCAGGAAGGCTCTAATCTGCCGACCGTGGAGCTGATAGGAAATGCTGCTCACGCTATACGTTCAGCTGCATGGAGGAAAACTTTCCTAATGGCTTCCCAAGATGGGGACTACTGCTTCTGTGGATTTTAAAAATAAAATGAAATAAACAATTGGCAATGCCAAACACAACAACACAAACTCCTTCAGAAGTCATTTAGGAAAGGGAGAGACTTAGCTTTTCTCTGTGTAGTGTTTTCTACAGAATTCTTTTAACTAGTCCTGGGTAGTATTTGTTTCTCAAAACAGTGAGACATTTTTCTTAATACAGTTCTTATTTTCCATCTAGCCAAAGTTCTATTAGAGTGGTTTAGAGTACTATTTTTAGTTAGATCATTTTAAAAAATGCTCTAGTAAAATACCTGCGTATGGAAGAATTGTATAAATGTCTCTGCATTAACCTTCATAGCTTTAGGAGTAGGGGAATTGTTTGTTTGTTGCCTGAGTTAATACCAAAACACCAAAAGATGGCTATTCTAGTTATATTGAGAGTTAGTTACAACAGGTATGTTTTAGCAACATACATGAAGGATGAAAAAGAGATGAATTTGTTAAAGTTTGGCAAGAAAATATTGCTTTTGCTATATATTAAGAATATATCATCTTTTGAACTTAACTAATTTTGAAAAAAGGTGAATAGTGTTTAATTCAGCTTCACTGTGAAAATTAGAAGACTTTTTTGAAGTTGTTCTCTAAAGTTATTCATGTTCCTCTGGGCTGTGTATTCCAGGTGTATCTATTTTTATGAAGTTAGGTGGGAATATGGAGCCCAGGGAGCAGGTTTGTTTAGAAGTGGAGGGGAGGACACTTGCAGGTATGTTTGGACCCTGAAATCAAACAGGGTGGACTGAAACAGAACATCTGATTAAGTGGGAAGATGTGATTAAATGTTAAAAACTTAAGGGCTCCTTTTTCAGGTTTATTTATTTTTAATTACTTATTTCACTGACCTGGAAATTGTCATCTGCTATGTAGACATATAATGTACCAGGCCATATGATAAAACTCGTTTTTGATGTGAAGTTCTCTTCTTATCAAAGAATTCGGTGCTATCCTACACTTTGCCTCAAAAGGCCTCTTATGTTGAAATCATGAGAAACAATGAAAGAACTCCGTCCTACATGGTGCTGTTATTCTTTGTAATGCTGCATGTCTGAAATTGATGGGCAGTCCTTTTAATTTGTTGTTGAAATTTGTTTTACAGACCACCTTGACAACCACACAGAGAGAGCTGAGCCAGCTACAAGAGCTTAGCAACCACCAGAAAAAGAGGGCTACTGAGATCCTGAATTTGCTGTTGAAGGATCTGGGGGAGATAGGTGGAATTATTGGCACCAACGATGTGAAGACGGTGAGCCAGCCTTCTTTTTATCTCGCTACCTGCCCTTTTCATGGTGTAATTTTAAGTTAGCAGGCGTTTTGTTGTCTTAAGTATTCAATGCTTAGCACCATGCTTTGCGTCTGCCATGTGCTGAGTAGTATTTGAATGGATTAAAAAAGGACTGATTGAATGACTAAGTGAATAAACGATTGTTGGGGTTAGGAGGAGGAGAAAAAAAAATTAATTTCAAATCTAGGGAATATCTTCAAGCTTTGGTTGGCTTTATATGTAAATTGGTTTATTCCTCAAACTTATTTGCCAACATCACAAAAGTTGGGAATTGGATATCTTAAGCAACAATTCTAGTCTCAGAATTGTGTTTCTCCTTTTCTATAGGAACCCGGTGGAGTGAAAATTCTGTAACCAGTCAGTGCGAATTAGGAAAGCTTTCAGCTGAGAGTAACAGGATTCTAACAGTGGCTTAAGAAATAAAACCACATTTAATTATTCACAATATGAGAAGTCTAGAATCTTGCTATTTGGGGTGTGATCTGCCTCACCTGGCAGCTTATTGGAGGTATAGCCTCTCAGGCCTCCCCTCAGACCTATTGAATCAGAACCTGCATTTTGACAAGATTCTCCAGGTGATTTTTATGCTTACTAAAGTTTGAGAAGCAAATTTTGGTTTTGTGCAGTGGCTCAAAAATGTCAAGGACCCAGGCTTTTTCTCTATTTCCTTTCTGCTTTCCTCAGCCTGTTTCCTTTTCATATCCTTAGGATTTTGCATCATGGTAGCAAGATAGCTGCTATAGCACCAATCATCACATCCTCACTCAGCCACATCCTGATGGGCTGGAAAGGCTAACTGCTTTCATCAAGGAAGGAAACAGATCCCAAAAGTCCACAGTGGACACACCTTTATACTTCATTGGGCAGAATTGGGATCACATGATCACCCCAAACTGCTGGGAAAGCAAAGGGGACTAGGATTGCTATAATTAGCTTAAACCAATCTTGATTAATCCCCTGAGGTTGTATACAGTGGTGCTTTGGATAGCAAGGAAGTAAGAGAGGTGAGGAGAATGGGGTAGTATAAAATCCAGAAGCTCAGAATAGAGGGAAAAGAGAGAATAAAAATGTTATCAGCCAAGAACCATTGACAGTTTGCTAGAATTTAGAGAGGCCATCGTTGTCATTAACCTGAAAAACAGGATAGAGACATTTTTTAAAATTATCTTTATTGAGGTATAATTTACATAAAATAAGCTACATGTATTTAAAGTGTGTAATAGTTGTGATGTTTTGACGTACGTGTACACTCATGAAACCATCACCACCATTAAGATAGTGAACATGTCTGTCACTCCCAACAGTGTGTGGGGCTGTTTTTAGTCTCTAGTTTGTTTCATCCATCTAATCTTTATGCCAGTACCACAATGTTTTGATTAACTGTAGCTATGTTTTGAAATCAGGATGTGAGAATCCTCCAACTGTTTTTGCTATTTTGGGCCCCTTAAGTTTTCATATGAATTTTAGGATACATTTTTCTATTTCTGCAAGAAACACCTTTGGGATTTTGATAGCAATTGCATTGCATCTGTAGATCACTTGGGTAGTATTAGCATGTTAACAAAATTAAGTCTTCCAATTCATGAGTGAGGGATGTCTTTCCTTTTATTTCTTTCTTCTCTAATTTCTTTCATCAGCGTTTTATATTTTTTGGTGTATGTCTTTGTCCTCCTTGGTTAAGTTTATTCTTAAGTGTTTTATTCTTTTGGGTGCTATTGTAAATAGAATTGTTTTCATAATTTCCTTTCAGAATGGTTCATTGTTAGTGTGTCCTGTGTGAGCTTTTGCCCTGATGGGTGTGGAGAGTGTGATCTAAGATCTAAGATCTCAAGACCCTTCCTCTGAACAGCTGGAAGAGCCTTGGACAGCCTTGCTTGGGCCTTGGAGTTATCCAGGAGCAAGGACTCACACCCAGGGAGGTCAACTGTGCACGGTGCCCATCTGATAACTGGGTGCTGGCTCCAGGCTTCCTCCCACCCTGTCCAGTGTCTGTGTCCTCCAGGGAAGGGTGCTAAACTTAATATCCACACTTGCTGATGCCTGTTGGCATTCAAAGTGAATTTGTATCTTACCAATGATGCTCGTATAATACAAGCACAATAAACCAATACTGATGCTTCTTAAAACTTGGTCCATCTCTTTCTGGCCTGAGCTTGAATAAATTGAATTAATAAAAATAGGATCCCTTAGAAAAGAAACACAAATACTTCCAACCTGCATCCACCAAGATGACAATAATCAGGGACAGAGACTCTCTACTCCATGAGGCCCTTGCCCTCTGTTCTGAAGGGTGAAGATTTTACTGCCAGTGAAAGTGTCTGGGCCCCTCACCCTTGCCTCCAGGGCAGAGGCAGCTGTTGTGGGGGTGCAGGAGACCCACCCTCTATTGTCAGTGCTGTCATCTGTCCTCTCTAAACTCTGCTGCCTGAAAGGGAAGCCGGGCCCCTTATCTGTGGCCACACTTCTGGACCTGGGCCAGTGACCTCGCTCTACCCATGACCTTCCCTATGATTTCTCAGTTCCTGGAATTGTTGGGAAAATCCCTTTGGAAATCTGAGGAAGGCTCGGTCCCCTTGGTGCTGCTGCATTGCTTCTCCACGGAGAAAGGAAGAGGCTGGGCCTGGCTGCGGGGCTCTGTGACCCTGAAACCTTCTCCTCAGGGCCTGGGGCTAGGGTTAAAGTCTATCTTCCTCTGCTGGCCCCTGGTTCCACAGTGTGGACCCAAGCCCAGGCCCTACAGATTTGGTCAGTTCTCATGTTCTTGGTCCCCAGCCCTCCAAAGGTAAGCCTTTAGGTTAGGAACTATCACATTAGAAACATTCCCCTCCTACCCATTTTTCAATATGAAACCCATAAGTTCAGCAAACAGAAAAGGAGGATAAAAGGAATATTAAAAGCCAGCACCTTTCCAGCTTTCATTATGTGCCTGACACCGTGCAAAGGGCTTTACCTGCAATCCCCTTGTTCAGTCAATTATTACAATGACCCAGGAGACAGCGATTACTGTTACTCCCATTTTACAGATGACACTCTAAGGCACAGCTGGCTGCACATCCAGGACCAGCCTCATAGTCTTCAGGGCCCTTGTTCAAGGGTCATTCAGAATTTCACTATGGCAACAGCAGAGTATTAAGCCATCCTGGATAAGTGGTAAGTGCTTATTAAATGTTGTTTCTGAGGCCAGGAGCTAATGAGACAGGGAGGATGAACGGGCGAAGTGGTCCCTGGGTCACAGTTCCGGTTCTGCGGTTGCTAGAGGAGCAATTCACCAGCCCCCTGCAGGCCCCCTCCCTCCCCTGGGAACAAACCTGTGGCCTAATGAGCTCCCTGAGGACTAATGGGAGGATGATGTCACACATTCAGCTGCACTGCCCGGCTGCTGAAAACTCACGCTTTTGTGATGTCTGTGCTAGTGTTACTGGGGCCTACCTTCCAGGCAGAAAAAAAATCCATGCTGAAGTTGACTTGGTGTCTGTGGTGTTATTCTTGGGTGTGAGGAAAAAAGATAAGAACCAGGAAATAAACAGTGCGTGATCCACACAACCAGAAAACACACAGGGAATAATTGTGCTGACAATATAATGACAAGAAAAGGGGACTCACCAGATAAAGGGAAGGGGCCGTGTAAGATGATTTGCTGCTTGTCTGAGACAGCAGTCGGTGGCTTGGGCGGAAGTCTTTTGGGATTCTGAGAAGGCCTGGCTCGTCATTCCATGAGCTGAAGGAATTATTGGCCGTGCTCTAGCCTGTGGTCAGATTACCAGGAGGTTGTTCAGGTTTAAGGTCAATTTAAGCTCATGGATACCGTGTCAGCCTCAAAACTATGGTAACCGCCCATAGCAGCAAACCCAGGCAATGCTCATGTTGGCTGAATTCTTCAATTGCAACAGAAATAAATACCAACCAGTGGATAAATATAATCGTGTTGTTCTCTAGTGGATTTAAGAAAATGCCTGAGAGAGGTGACAGACCCCTCAATAGCACAGGCTGCGTGCTGGCTTCTCCATGCCTGTCAAGGTGCCAACCATCTGGACCAAGATGCAGGGAATCCAAGCACTTGAATGTGGCTTTAGTCACGCAGAGGGAGCCCGTGCAGATCACACCGGACACCTGACGCTAAAAGTGCTGATAGAAACCTAGCAGAACACTGACACCCGGTGTTCCCCAAACTTCACTTCTTGGAACACTGTGTTTCTTAAGCAAACAAGCAAGAAGATTCCCTGGTCCATGGAGTTTGGAAAACAGTCCCTTATATATTTATTTATTTTGCTATCCTCAAGCTTTGTGTGTGACACGATGGAAAAAGCTACTTTAAACAAAACAGATTTCTCTATTTAGAAGTTGTTGGTGCCTTTAATGTGCTAATATGTGTTTTAATTACCAAATTGGGAGGGGTGAGTATACAGCTCCACTCAAGTTTATTTGATAAACCCTCAAATTTAACTTGTTCCTTCTTTTTTATGGAATATCTATTGACTTATTATGGAAAATACAAATTCCAAAGATGACAGCCTGCCAAATACTGCTTGAAAAAAGATAAAGATAACAGATTTTACACTCAGTTACACCGGTTGGAGGTCTCATTTATTTTGTTCCATTGACATCCTTGGCAGGGAAGCGGAGCAGAGAGAAACCTTGCTAAGATTTGCATCTTCTAACACCTTTGCATCCTGGTTAGAAAACTCCATTTTCAAAAGCCTGTGACGTGTGAAGCCTGGGATGTTGGGCAATCGGGGGAGGGGCCCTCTTTGGATTCTGTCCTCAGCGCTTCTGTTTTGGTGCTTCAGGGCCAGTGTGTCACAGGAAGCCAAAACACTGGGTAAGAGGAGGAATGATTTGGACTTTATAAGTCTTGTGTAAGTTTTAGCAAAAAAATTTTCCTTGCCTGCTGCTTTTCAGGGAGGCCGATTCTAACATCTGTCCCACCCCCCGGGTGTGAGCTGGAGGTGTCCCTGCCTGGATGAGGGCGCGGTTCCTACATTGCACCCACCTGCATCGGCCAGCTTGCAGAGGACTCGCGTCCTAGAGAGGGACCCCCTAAGATGAGGACTGGGTGTAAGCAGTTTGCTAGGAAGCTGACCCCAAAGTGTCACTGGGAAGTCAGGGGTGAGAAGGGGACGAGGTTGGGGTACTGGTGCTCCCACCCTGTCTCCCCCGGCTAAGGCTGCTCTCAGGGATGGCAACTCTGCCCCTGTGGGCACCTGCCAGAGAAAGCCCCTGGGGAGACACAGGTGTTTGCCACAGGGATGGGGAGTGCTGGGGGGTGTGGTGGGACCCAGAGCAGGTGATGTCTTCCAACGTGACTCTCATCCCCAGCATTTTTAGGTCCTATGTCTGTGTATTGTGCCTGGCTCACATATCTCTCTCTCCTGTCCCCATGCCAGCCTCAGAATCATCCCAAAACACCCCCAGAGAGGCTTCACTGCTTCCAAACTCCCCTGAGTGTCAGCTCCTGTGTTCCAGGCTCCCTGCCCCCACCTGCCTGGGAAGCCAGCTCCCAGGATAGCCCACGTGCCTCCCGCATCTCCTCCTCTCAGAGCCCACTCACTGTCCCACCTACGGTGGCCCTTCCCGCATGGCCTAGGGAGGGCTCAGGCAATGTGTCCTCCCCCAATTATGCCCCAAATGCCCAGAGGGCACAGCTTGAGTTCTCAGCGCCTGTGCCTTCCCACAGTGCCCAGGGACTGCGCCTGAGTCAGGAACCAGGGAACGGCCACCCCCACTGTCCTGGATGGGAAAGGGGACCGACACTGCAGACATACTGTGCCCACCTTACCAGCATCCCCTGAAGCCCGTGGCTGCAGTGTCATCCGCCTTTTATGGCCCAGAGTCTCAGAGAGGCTAACCCTGTTGCCCGGGCCACACAGCCCAGCTGAGGTCAAAGCCCAGCATCTCCCTGAGCCCCAGGCGGCCAGCTCACTGACAGAGCCTCAGGCCCCCATCCACAGGGACGCTGTACAATTACAATAACCTAGGAGACAGCGATTACTGTTACTCCCATTCTACAGATGACACTCTAAGGCAGAGGGTGGGCGAGATTTGTGGTTTCCAGCCTTTTTTTTTTTTTTTTTTTTTTTGAGACTGTCTCACTCTGTTGCTTGGGCTAGAGTGCCTCGGCGACAGCCTAGCTCACAGCAACCTCAAACTCCCGGGCTCAAGCGATCCTTCTGCCTCAGCCTCCAGAGTAGCTGGGACTACAGGCATGTGCCACCACGCCCAGCTAATTTTTTCTATATATATATTTTTAGTTTTCCAGATAATTTCTTTCTATTTTTAGTAGAGATGGGGTCTCGCTCTTGCTCAGGCTGGTCTTGAACTCCTGACCTTGAGCGATCCATCCACCTTGGCCTCCCAGAGTGCTAGGATTACAGGCATGAGCCACCACACCCAGCCGGTTTCCAGCCTTTTTTTGTTTTTGTTTAGCATTGGAGCTCGTCTTCAGCCTAATATTCTGAGAAGCCCT
>CAUYRT010022676.1:0-49177 GCA_963574885.1 Lepilemur ruficaudatus
CAGCCTGCAGTTCCCAAAAAGAGTGAGGGAAGTTTAAAAGAAACAGAATTTTTTTTTTTCTTCAGGCCCTTCCCTCTGTTTCAGTACTAATGTTTGGTTAAACTGTTAGGAGACTAGGAAGCAGGCTGACACCGGATGCAGGGGCTTACAGAGTGGGCACAGGTGTTGAAAGAAACAACCCTTAGGCAGACGCTAACTGGGCTACTCTGGCTAGGAGCTGAAGGCAGGGGCTTGCAGAGTGGGTGCAGGTGTTAGAGTCTAACTAAAGGGGATTGATAACCACAGACAAGACTGGCTTTCACCAGCTTTTTGTCAGCTATCTAGGTCACCTTACCAGAACTTTGGCTAATTACAATATCATTTGCGTTGTGGCTTTAAAATTTCTCCATCCTTGAAATCACCATGACGGTTCCAAAACAACTAAAATGTGTTTGCTCTAAATAATCCAGCATTTGTATGTTTTACAGTAGGGGATCATATCAGAGTACCTAGCCTTCTTAAATTGGATTTGAATAGTCAGTAGAAATTTTTATTTTTTTAATTTTTTTCTCTCAGATTTTGCAGGCATGAAAAACATTTTTTAAAATCAGATGCATGTTTGTTGAACTTACAAATTTTAAAATAAAATCTCCATCAAACATTTGTGAAGGTTACCTGTTACTTTAAAATTAATTAATAAATTTTTTCAGAGTAAAACATGAATACATTTAGAATCAAATACTTTCATAGAACTGATAATAATAGAAAATAACAAAACAGCTTCTCATCCCCATTTATATCTCATGCTTCCTAGAGGTAACTGATCTATTTAAATTTTAGCTTCTTCATTCATTATTAACCTCCACACCTCAAAATACTAGTTGCACCATTATTTCCCTAATTAATTAATTGAAAACATTTACTTTGGCCTCTTACTAAGGACAGTAAGGAACAGGCTTTCACAGTAATCCTTGTTTTGAACTGACAACTCAAAATAAGTGATTGAGGCAAAGATCTCAATTAATGCAGGTTTATTAAGTCAGACTTTGAGGACACACAAGGAAAAACACAAGCCACACACCCATCTGTGATTGTTTTTTTGCAGAGAGGGGTTTGGAAACTCAGTATTTAACAGGAGAGGTCACACAGAAAGAAGAAGTAGGAGGAGGGTTGGCAGTGAGGCAAATGGTTTCTTGCCAGGCCCCAGAAGTATACATTTTACATAAGATAAGCTGGATGTTTGAAGAGAAAAAGGGAGTAAAGAAAAAATCAATTATGCCAGCAAAGAATTTCCTTATGAATGATGTGTGGGGCAGTCCTTTGCCAGGTGCCTAAGGTCTTTTGCCTTTCCATGGAGATCTGACTAATGCATAATGTTGGTAACAGCTATTCATATGAAAGGGAGCATTACATGACTCAGCCTCCAGGCCTTACCTTCCTTTTTGCATAAGAAGTTGGGGGAGGGGGTCCTGAGATTTTTGTTTTTCTTTACACAGCAATCATGGCAAAATTATTATGTCATAATTTTGGCCAAATCTGTGTTATGAATTTATATTATTGTGACTTTGTATCTATTATTCAGATTACCTTAGATTTGTATGAGTGTGGTTGTTGCCCTGACACTTTAAATAATTAATTTCAATCACCAGTGCCCTGAATTATCATATTAAAGCAGCAGAGATGCTAGGATCTGTGGATACACTTTTTAAGACAGATTATTCTGCTGAAGTCAAAGAAGAACAAAAAGAAGGATAAGGTTTGCAATGTAAGTTCTGTGGGGAAAGGAGATGATGGAGAAGCTCTTGATGAAGAAGAAAATATGGAAAGAAAAGAGATATCAATTTGACGAAGGCTCACCATTGGGCAAGCAAGGCTTTATTGGGGCTTTTGCTAGAACTAAAGGAAGGCAGTACGGTTAAGAAATCAGACTGGCTCTCCAAACAAAGGGCTAGGGAAATTTTAAGGAGGGGCGAGAGAGAAAGTTTAATGCCAGCATTGAAATTATAGCATGTGGATGCAGGGTTTTGTTGGCAGGTGCTCATGCAGTGATCTTGCTGGATTCTTCATATATCACATATCTCACTAACATGTTAAATCTCTACCCTTGGCTGTGACTTTTAGCATTCAAATGAGGGAAAAGGTCTATGAGCAGTTGTCAGCTTTGGGCTTCATCTTGGCAGCAGAGAGTTATTGCTGGCTTTGATTAGGGCCAGCAGGCTCCTGCTCCAATGGTTGCCACATCCTGTTAAAGAAAGCAGAACTACCTTCTACTGAAGCATTTCAAAGCTTTTTTTGTGTTATAAGCAGACTTAGCTTTGGCTCAAGGTTTAGGCAGGTGGTCAAAGTCCACCTCCTGTACTATCTCAATATATAACTTCATATTCTTCCCTAAAAGGTTCAATTATGTTGAATAGAGAGCATCTGCACTCTTAATAAGGGGATTGTGTGCACATCAAAATGGAAAATAGGAAAAGCCAAATTGTTCTTTGTGATAAAGTGAAAACAGATTTAACTGTAGGAAGGAGGATGGGTACCTGGGAAAGAGAGGAGGGAGAGGCCAGAAGGGTGACATACTTCCTGGGAAGAGGGAAACAAGTCTCAGAGGCAGCACAGAGCTAAACAAGTCAAGAGAAAACAGTTGTAAAGAGGTAATCTTTAAAATGTTTGTGAAGAGATACACTATTCAACTGTCACTTTCATTGTCACTTCTAAGATATTTTTAGAAAAACTGTAATTCTTTTTTCAATGAAAATTTAAGTTTTTATAAAAATTGAAGAGGGACAGATGTCTATAACTAAGTGAGCGGTTCTATTAGAGTAGAAGACTAGGATAGGGCTGAGACCAGTTGCAGAGGCTTAAAGATTAGGTGCAGGCATTAAAATAAAAAACCCTCAGGCAGAAGCTAATTAAGGAGGCTAATAACTGCAGGTGAGAACTGGCTTCAACCAGCTTTTCAGTTATCTCTGTCACCTTACATGAACTTTGGTTAATTACAATATCATTTGCATAGTGGTTGTAAAATTTCTCTTCCCTTGAAATCATCATCACAGTTCCAAAACAACCAAATAAAGAATGAAAATGGGAGGGAACCCCTTCTAGAAATCACTACCCAAATTCTTAGTATAAGCCAAACCTTTAGCCTTCAGTGTTCCCCTCCTCAATTAGTAAGACTTCAAAAGACCAAAAACCACTTCCTTTCGGGGCAGTTGCTCTTTTGAACCTGCTGGCTCCCTTTTCTTGAGAACATACTTTCACTTTTAATCTTTCAATAAAAAGCTGCTTGCTTGGCTTACATGGTATATCCTTCCACTTGAAGGTCACTAACAGTTCTGAAACACTTCAATATTTCATAATAATACTCATAAACATATGTTTGTCTTAATCTTTTTTGTCATGAAAAATATAGCATAAAATTTTATTTTAACCATTTTTTACTGTACAATTCAGTGGCATTAATTACACTCACAATGTTGTGCAACCGTTACCTCTACTTAGTTCCAAAGTTTTCATCACCCCAAGCAGAAACTCTGTAAACCTTATGCAATAATTCCCCACTCCCTCATCCCTGGTAACCTCTAATCTACTTCTAAAATGTGCAATTTTCCTCCTCAGAGAACATTGGATAATGTCTTGAGCCTCTTAGTTGTCACAATGAGGAAACAAGGAGGTGCTCTTGTCATCTATTAAGTAAAAGCCATATTAAACATAATACATTCACAAAGCAGACCTGCAAAGAGATACCAGAAAGAGATATCTGACCCCTCTCCCCAATCACCAGTGGTATTTCAGCTTCCACCTCTACATCATAGCTTTCACCATCACTGGCCTTATCCTTACCACTAGAGGTATGTCAAAAGAAAACAGGCCTGGTGAGGTGGCACACACCTCTCGTTCCATCTTCTCTAAAGGTTGAGGTGAAAGTATTGCTTGAAGCTGGGAGTTTGAGACTGTAGGGGGCTATGCTGATTGTGCACATGAATAGCCACTGTACTCCACCCAGAGCAGCATAGGGAGACCCCCATCTCTAAAAAAATAGGAAAGAAAGAAAAAGGAAACAGTATATAATGAAGCTAGAGAGTTAAGAGCAGAGGAGATTCTAGGTATGAATCAATAGTTTTAGAAAAAATTACTAGAAGAAATTTGCATTTGCAATGACTGTGGAATTGGTGGATTGGTAGAATGACAACCTAATATTTCTGCATGAAAATGACATAAATAGAAAATTGCTCTAATATTATCTCCATGATGTAAGGAAAGGATGGACTTCAAAGAAAGAAAGAGAAAAATGGAGAGAATTATAGGGTAGAGAGAAGGATGTTAGAGGAGAAAAATGATAGACGAGGTGGTGGGGAGAAGATTTTACCTTCCTGTTTGTGTGTCTCATCTCTAACCCTTGAGAACAACTGTGATTTTGTGACTGTTTCAAAACGTTCTGCTGTGGGACCAGGACTCTGGGCTGGAGTGTGCTTTCTCAGTGTCCAATTACTTGAGGCAGCACTTCACTTCAGATGATTGAATAGGTCCTAATCCCTGTCCTTCACTATTTAAGCCCCATAGTCTGTAAATCTTTCTTTATCCTTCCATGACAATCTGTTGTATACTTCACTCCCACAGTGTTCTGTTTTAAGATTTCGGAGTATCTTTTCTTTTTAGATTTATTTGCTATTTACAAATCTCTTTTACATATAGTGTCTCATTTATTTTATTTCAAAAGATCTTGCTGTCTGGGGGGTATTACATCTATCTTATTGACCATAATGCATCAATTTAGAAAGATCCAGTGTAGTGTCTGAAGACACAAACCTGGTAGCTTTACCCTTTGGAAGACAAATCTTCTGATTCAAAGTTTAGTGAGTATGTGTGTGTTGTTCCTGTTCTAGCAGGGATTCTTGACCCTTTTGTGTTGGCAGCACTCTTAAATCCCCCCTATACTTGATGGGATTTACAAAAGAACTCAAAGCAACACTAAATAAGTCAGCGTAGTTGCTAGGAGATAGAAAGCACACTAAAACAGTGTTTCACATTGTCTTAAAAGCATCTGCATTTACACACTATTTACTGTCTGGCCTTTTAGCACCCTATTACATTTGAGAGAACTATTAACTGCTCTTATACATTCATAAGGCAATGTTCTTGCCTAGTCTTAAAAAAAACACAAAACTATTTTAACAACAGCCTTATTGTCTCACCACACCCGAAACTCTTTCTAATAGCAAATTATACCCCAATCTGCTCAGTGCCTGGGATTTCTGTAATACACATCGCCCCACTCACACACGAGCACACATAATTTATTATTTGCTTTCCTCTCCAGTATTTTGTACATTGATAAAAATCTGATGGTTTATCATTGAGAGGACTTTGGTATGACAGAGGAGCAGGATCACCAATTAAAAACCTATGCAGTGTGCCATGGTTCTATTAAATGCCCAGTCAAAAACCACTCTGAAAATTAAGGTGTTTGATGTCCCTTAGTAGGTGGATAAATTTTGGTAGTAGATTTAATGTGATAACCTATACCATTAGGGTATTCTGGGAGAAAGAAATTATTGATTTTCCTGGTTACTTCTTCCTTGGCTGTGAAAATGCTATTTCTGAATTTTTTTTTTCAGCTCACCGCTGCAATGGGTTTATACTTTTACTGAGAAGACCCTTTCTTTATATTAATAATATTTCTTTGCAAACTACCTCCCTGACCATCATTTCAGGGACTAGAAATTCTTCCATTTAAAAAATTCTTCCATAAGTTAATTCATAATATGCTGTCCAGTGCTAAATAAAAGGAGAACCAGGAATGGAATATTACTAAAAAAAACTATGTAATAATAACAGCAACATTTATTGAGCATATTATCTGCCAGACATTGTTTTATTTGCATACACTAATTCACTTAATTCTCACAACAATCCTGTAAAGTGAGTATATTTATTAAGGCCACTTTCCAAATGGGAAAACTGAGGTACAGAGGGGTCGTGCAGTTGACTGAAGAGCAGCACAGCCGGAGTTTGAACCCAGGCATTAAAGATCCAGAGCCTTGGCATTTACACTTTATGAAGAACAACTTAAAAAGAAAGAGAAATTAAGGCAGATGAAAAAAAATTAAATTTAAGATATGAAAAAGTTTGACATTCAAGCTATAGGATGATGATTCTATTTTGTTCTCATTGCTGCTAGACCTGATTCCATTCCCCTTTCTTTATGAAGAATTGCCCCAGAAAATCCATAGTTTGGGAATGTGAGTCAGTAGACTTTTCGATGCAGAAGTAAAGACATATTTTGGTATCTCAAGGATTATTTCCAGATTCAAAGTGAAAATCCAAGTGTCAGGTTTAATCTCATCCTATGTTCTCAGTTCTTGGTGTGCTCATGGCCGAAGAATCACCAAACAAGCCAAACAAAGCAAGCATGAGGTGAAATTTATTGGTAGGGGTGGGGAGCCAAAATAAGATTATCGAGCAAAAGCAAGACATAGGTTTACAGAGAGAGATACATATACCACAGATGACAACTGGACCCCTTGTCGCAGCAGAAAAAGAGAGTTTGACTATGGTCTGGGTCTTGTTTTATGGTGTCTGAATAGGAACCTCCCTATGGTTGAAACGTCACCATGGAACCGCTTTTATTGGGTAGTTGGGAGTTGCATGACCCGAGTCTTACTATGCGTGTGAGTTGTTCTATGTCACTTTTCGGATTCTGTCATACCTATGCTGCTTGGCCAGTTGACTTGAGAGTCCTCTGTATTCTTTTACAGTTGGCACACCAAGTTCTGATTGGCAGATTTATAGGGTGTTCCATCCTACCCTAGGTATGGAAGTTGCTGGAGACAGGATTAAGGTGGGGCATGACCAAGACTGGGGCCTGAGGCCCAACCTTATCCTTCTTCCTAGGTGGGGCAATTACACCAAGGCAAGACACCCACTTTCGTCCCTAGGAGACCTGGAATCCCTCGCTATCTGCCCAACACAAGCATTGAATCATCTTTTTCTGCATTGTCATCCATAACACCATGGTGAGGATCCAGGGTTATTTTTCACAGGTGAATCACAAAGTCTACTTACTTAGAAAGATGGCCTATCCACTCAGCTTGCAGTAAGAGGCTGAGTCCTAATTGGGAAAAATAGAAATAACCATTTTTGGTCCATTTTAATGGCAAAGAGGACCTGTACACAATGCCAAATGTGTACTGCTATAAATATGCCATTTATTTCAGGAAGCACTGAGGTCTAAGCCCATTACTAATATACACCAGAGCTTGATTAGCTATCTTAGAAGAGCTTTTACAGTAAAATTTTAATTCTGTAATTAAAGAGAAAATAGCTTTCACACTCATGCCAAGCTACTAAGTCTTATGTCAGGTGTTAAATCTCAGCCAGCAGTGTGGGAGGTAACACTAGCTATAATCTTAATGGCTGTTAAAAGTTCATGTTTAATAGCTTTGAAAATAGAAATCAAATTTGAAAAGTCTATGCAGACAACTGAAATGTGCATGGATTTCTCAAACATAAACTGTAGGAAAATATTGACAATTATTCAGTGAATTTTACAATGATGGAAAAACAAAAACATTCACTGGAGCTAAGCATTGTCTTTGAGTTATGAATGATTATAAGCTATTATTGAGCAAATAAAGCAAAATATTTCAGTAGCTTGCACCTCATCATTGTTAATCCTGTTGATAGACTTATAATTCCTTTAACCCCAAATAATCTTTGGTTCAATGGACCACAAAGGCCCTCTTAATACTGATGCAATTTATGACTTAGACCTATACTTTAAAGCAGTTTCTACTTTTATTAGTAGGAAGAGAGCTAAATTACATTTAAGAAATATTTAATTTGAATTACGATCATAATTTTTCCATTGGGACCCTTCCTTCTATAGCTTATATAGGGCTGCTTTTAAAATGTCACATTATCTTCATGAAAAGTAGTGGCTCTTTTTCACAGAAGCCATTTTTCATAGTTAAATCTCTTAGTTATTCCATGGTGTTTCTCCCCAAGTGCCAGAAGAAATGAGAACACATTTTTACTTTAGGTTTCTTATTAAAAGCTTCATTTCCTTGGACAAATAAGATTGTGTTTAAGTACTTGGGTCAGTGGAAATGGTCTCTGTGGGTCTAGAATATTTAATTGAAAAGATTGGTCAACATGAGCTCATGCATTGAGATAGAGCAGTTCTCTTAAGAATTGTTACAAGGTCTGAGTGGGCAATCTTTTATTTGAAAAGGCTAGTATTTCTGAAGTTATTCAGAAAAGATTTATAAGATATGCATCTAGAGCTACGTCTAAATGACAAAAAAAAAATTGGTTTCAAATTTCTCATGTTACCAAATAGATCAGACTGGAATATTATCATATACTTGTTTTTTAATAAAAGGATGCCAAAAGAATATTTTAAAATACCCCAAAGAAAAAAATCCTCTGTGTATAAAAATGTTTATTGCAGGATATATGGTTGTCACTTTTTCACTGTAATATAATTATATGTGCTAAGAGTGTACAATTTAGATATAATTAGGAAATATGTAAAATGGAATATTATAGAGCCAATAAAATGTACACACATTGAGGTGACATTGGAACACAAAATATACTAAAAAAATGCTAAAAAAAAAAGAATGACTTTAAAATTATAACTAAAAGTTATGTATTCATATGGACAATAAGAGAACAAAACCAAATAAAAACAGTTGTAATGGTAGTTGGAATGTTATTGTAGTTCTTATTATATTCTATAATATATGAAAAATAGGGACAAATAATAGAAATCTTTAAATAGCTCTTTCTTTTTTATTATTTTTCACCTGAGAGGTATGTTTTAGTAGTGATGAAAGAGATAAAAAGGAAGATCTTGTTGAAATCATAAACTTGCAAACACACAGATAGATCAGTATCCATCTAGAGATAGCGAGCTAGCTACATAGATAGTTAGATAGTGCTGGGAAATACAATGCAAAACTTTCCAAATACTCCTTCACTGTTTGGGTTATGTAATTTCCTTGTCCACTAAATGTTATCAGGAAAATACTGTTATATTTAAATAATTTACAGACAACACTTTTTTGAATCCTAACATTTTATATTACGCTTCAGAAATCATCCTTCATGAACCTAAAGATTTGGAGACAGTATGTTGTATCTTCTCTAGTTAGTCTTGTGACTGTAAAGTCACGTCTTGTGACTACTTGGGTGAAGAGCTAGTAATTTAAATGGTGATTAAACAAGGAAGCTATTAAGTTTAGAAAAATTCAGAAATATTCTCCAAGTGCCCACCCAAGAATAATTCTGCAATATACATTTATGGAAGAGTCTTGAGGACTTTTCTAGCCAGGACACAATGGCCTGGCTTTGATTTAAAGCTCTCAGTTCTGGAAAAAATTAAATTTAAGTTCATTAAACTAAGCAGAATGTGTTAAATATAGATCAGGTCATTATTAAGCATCAACTCAAACATTGATGAAAGCTCTTTGAAAGGCCCATCATTATAACATTAAATGTCATTTTATTGCCAGACAGTAACTGCCTGATTAAAATCTTGAATGGATGGGGATCGTTGAGAAGCCATATTGAAAGTATCTTCCAGCTGATTATTAAAGTCAAGTCTGCCATAGAGGGAAATATTAATGAAAATGACTAATTTCCTCACCTCAATGTCTTTCATGTGTATCCTCTCCTTTCCATTTCCACTGACATACCCCTAATTCAAAACCGAATCTTCTCTCTTTGATTATTGCAATAGTTGTTTTATAATCTGCACTTTTTGCTGTCATCTCCCAACTCCCTTCAGGTAAATGGTAAATAAACAGCCACAGAAACATTCCCTAAGTCCATTTTTAAAACTATGTCCATTCTTTGCTTAAAATCTTTTGATAGATTTAAAATAAGAAAATAAAATTTACCTCATTATAACATTCAAGGCCCCCTTTAATCTGAATACTCTTTTTAATTCTGTAGCTTTTGCTAGAAAATAATTACAGCATAATTATCTATGCTGTATTACTGACTTTTCATGTTACTGTCTCTTCTATACTTACTCACATAGTTTCCGCTGCTTAAAATATTCTTCTCATTACTGAATGTTGAGATCTTAGCCTTCCTTTGGGCATGTGTTTGCCTATTAAAATGTGCTTTGGTTTTCCTCTCCGGAATCAATCACTTCCAGTAGTTTAGAATAAGTACATATATTATAATATATAATTTTGTTTATTTGTTTTATTTACTAGATTTTAACTTCTGAAGGAGAGTCCATATGCTGCCCATTTTGTATCTCTCCAAACTCTTTGAAACATGTCTAACAGTGATAAGACTTAAATATAAGTTTATTGAGTAAGGTAGAGCCACATTTTACTTTGAACCACATTAGTGCCATAAAGACCCTTTTTCAATTAACTGCCATTGTGATGGTTACAAAGCCATGGGCACAGTAATAAACTAGGCCTGAATTCAAATTTCAGTTTTCTTTCATACTGTTTACAAGATTTGGAGTAAATTATTAATATTTTGAACATTAATTTCTTTATATTTAAAGTAGAATATGAATATTATAGTTGGGGGATTCAACATGATGATAGATGTAAAATGTTTTCAACATTGGAGTCAGTTATCTTCTTTCTCTTTCCTTCCCTTTTCACTTTTATATAGAGAAGCGTCATACTTCATGCTAAAGCTAAGGTTGCCCAAATTCCTCTTGAATTTGTAGTTTATTTTGTTATAGTTCTTTATCATCACTGTGAGTCATGGTATGCTCACAGCTTTTTTATAGAACCAGCAAAGTGTCTCATCTGTCTCATGGAACAAACATGGTGTTGCATTATTTTCAATGAATACCTTTCTACGTTTACTCAGGACTGGGTCCTGTCTTTGTTGATAACAATCGTAGTATTGTTTCATGTGCTCTCCAAACTAAATTCTCTTTTCATCTCTTTTATATGGGCACATGATTAGAGACAAACAAAATGACAAAGCAATTAGGGGATAGTTAATATCAGAATTAAATCTTTGACTATGAACCAGAGATATTGAGAAATTATTTAGTAATTCCACCCCTATCACCCATAAATTCACCATAAAAGGATGAAAGCATCTTCTTCCTACCTGGGCTTATTTTTCTTACCCAGCCTTCCTGAACCCTATCATCACCATGAAGATGCCAAAATTTTATAGTTCTAAGAGTCTATGTCCTTCACGATGTCCTTAGGGTTATTAAAAAACAGTTATTAGCAGAAAATGAATGAATCAAAAAATTTATCTAAAGAATCTCAAAATGGATATTTTATTAAAAAAAAGAAACTTTCTTTTTTGAGGGAGTTAAGTGTAGACTGTTACATAGTGGGGAAGGGAGCTGATGTTCAAGGGTATAGG
Organism: Lepilemur ruficaudatus; assembly: GCA_963574885.1. Classification (NCBI taxonomy): domain Eukaryota; kingdom Metazoa; phylum Chordata; class Mammalia; order Primates; family Lepilemuridae; genus Lepilemur; species Lepilemur ruficaudatus. The sequence goes on from CAUYRT010022676.1 coordinate 11,341, forward strand.
GGAAGGACTCAATCATGGGGAAAGTGCAATTGCTAAGACTAGCAGAGAAGGATCGCTGAGTCAGTCAGTGGGGGACATAGAGAAACTACTCCTTTCCAAAGCCCTGATGATTTAGGGTTATGTGAAGGGACAACTCTTTGGAGATAGGGTAACTTAGTTCCCTGCTTTAGGGAGATTAAGCAAATAGCCTTCCTCCGTATCCACTTGGTCTTCTATCTTAAAACTGAGTAATTCCTGGCAGCTTATCTTCAATACCAAGACTGAACCACAAGACCTTTTATTGATATTCTTGAAGTAGAAGACTATTATATTTCCTCAAATTAACCAGGGGGAACCCTCTGACTATTTGAGGGGTTACAATGGCTGCTAAAGGGTGTGCTTTATTAAGAACCATATGCATTGTTGAACAAACATTTATTTATTAAATCTTGTTAAGATGATCAATATGATATGTACAATAAGGGATATTAGCATATATAAGTTATTTTGAATTTAATATAATACTTAGAAATGCTTAAATAACATATGAACTTCTGGGATATACATGTGATGGTATCAACTTAGAATTTCCAGGACCTGTATTGAATCTTGGGGAAACTTTATAGTACTTTCTTCTTAAGAATTAATAATGAAACTGGGAGGCATCAGTCTTCCAGACTTCAAGTTGTATCATAAAGCAATAATAATCAAATCAACCTGGTATTGGTGCAAGAACAGAAGCATTGATCTTTGGAATAGGACTGAGAATCCAGAGATGAAACCATCTGCATATGGTAACCTAATCTTTGATAAACGAGACAAAAATACACATTGGGGAAAACAATCTCTTTTCAGTAAATAGTGCTGGGAAAACTGGATAGCTACATGCAGAAAAATGAAACTGGATCCCTATCTCTCACCTCTCACAAAAATACACTCAAAATGGTTAACAGACCTAAACCTTAGGCATGAAACCTTAAGAATCCTAGAAGAAGATGTTGGGAAGACCCTTTCAGACATTGGCCTAGGCAAAGAATTCTTGAAGAAGACCCCCAAAGCAATTACCATAGCAACAAAAATAAACAAATGGGATCTGATCAAATTGAAAAGCTTCTGCACAGCCAAAAAATTATCACTAGAGCAAATAGACAACCTACAGAATGGGAGAAAATATTTGCTCTCTACTCTTCCGATAAAGGTCTGATAACAAGAATCTACCTAGAGCTCAAAAGAATTAACAAGAAAAAATCAAACAACCCCATTTATAAATGGGCAAAGGAGAAGAACAGAAACTTTTCCAAAGAAGACAGAATAATGGCCAGCAAACATATAAAAAAATGTTCAAAATCTCTAATCATTAGAGAAATGCAAATCAAAACCACAATGAGATACTGCCTAACCCTAGTGAGATTGGCCTCTATCAAAAAATCCCAAAACAATAAATGTTTACTTTTTGTGTATAGAATGAAATATATTGAATAGAGAGTATTTTGGTTACTCATGTGGCAATTACTTTTCTCCTAGTATAATCCTTTGTATTTTTATATTTTTAATTATTTTATATTTTTAACTTTAATTCAAATAATTTTAACTTGACTTTATTAAGATAGATTTGAGGTACATTTAGAGGCCATAAATTTCACTTATTGTAAAGTCAATGATTTTTTTAGTAAATTTGTAGAGTTGTGCAAGCATCGCTGAAATCCAGTTTTAGAACATTTCCATCACTCCTGAAAGTTCCTTTGTGCTCATTTTTAATTAATCTTCACACCCACCCCAACTCTACATAACCATTAATCATTTCATCTGTATTTCTTTTGGATATCTTATATAAAATGAATCATACAATATATAATCTTTGACATCTAGATTTTTTTCATTTAGCACCTCGTGTATTATCCTGGATAGAGCTGGAACCCATTCTACTAAGTGAAGTATCCCAAGAATGGATAAACAAGCACCACATGTACTCACCACAAATTGGTTTTAACTGATCAACACCTAAGTGTGCATGTAGGAACAACATTTATCTGGCATTGGGCAGATGGGAGGGGATGGGTATACACATACATAATGAGTGTGATGCTCACCGTCTGGGAGGTGGACATGCTTCAAGCTGTGAGTTGGGGGGACGTGGGGCAAGGGCAATATATGTAACCTAAATATTAGTACCCACGTAATATACTGAAATAAAAAAAAAACTAAACAAACAAAGACAAAACAAAAAAGACTGTACATTGGAAAAAAAAAAGTCAAGAAATTGACTTCATTCACAAACGACATCAACCTGAATCATGCATGTAGAAAACCCTGGGACTGCACACCAGACACACACAGACACACAGAGACACACACACACAACTAACAGAACTAGAGCATGAGTACAGCGAAGTCTCAGAGAACAATAATATGCAAATATCAATTGCATTTCTGTGTATTGGCAATGTACAGACACAAAATAACATTAACAAAACAAAATCCATTCAAAATACCATCAAAAAACCAAAATATATAGGAATAAATTTTTTTAAATAAATGCAAACTGTATAATAAGAAAGGCCAACATTACTCAGAGAAACTAAAGATTGAAATTAACAAAGAGATAGTACATGTTTATGAATTGGATGACAATACTTTCCCCATAAATTACCAATAAATCAATGTAATCACAATAAAAAAGTCCAACAGGATTTTTGTTGGTAAAAATTGACAAATTGATCATAAAATGTAATTAAAAATGACAAGGACACAAATAGCCAAATCAATTTTGAAAAAGGAGAATGAAATTGGGGGATTAAACTATCCAATTTCAAAATGTACTCTAAAGCCACAGTAATCAAGAGAGTGTGGGGCAAGGATAGAGACCAATGAGGCAGAGTTGAGACTTAAGAAATAAATCTTCATTATTATGGTGAATTGAATTTTGACTACAGTGCCTCAAAAATTCAGTGGGGGGAGGCTAGTCTTTTCACAAACAGTGTTGAAGCAGTTGGACAGTCACAGTAAAAAGAAAAAAAAAACACAAAAACTTAGGTCCGTATCTCACACCAGGCACAAAGATCAACTCAAAATGGGACATTGACCTAAATGTAAATAAAAGCTAAACTTAAAGAACTTGTGGAAAAACAGAAGACAAAATCTTAATGACATTGAGATGGGCAAAATTTTTTCAATATGACAACAAAAGCATGATCCATAAAAGAACAAATTGATAAAAATAACTTCAGTAAAATAAGAACTTTTGTGCTCCAAGCACAACATTAATAGAGTGAATAAAAAAGTCAAAACTATGAAAATATATTTGCATTTTATATACATGATTAATGACTGTATCATGAACCTATAAAGAACTCTTAGAACTCAATTACAAAAGAGACAACTCTAATAAAATATGGGTAAATTATCTGAACAGGCATTCATTAAAGAAGAAGATATATAAAAGGCTAGCACACATTAAAAAAAACACTCAACATCATTAGTAATTAGGGAGATACAAATTAAAACCAAAATAAAAAACTACTGCACATGCACTGTAGTGGATAAAATAAAAAACACAGATGATAGTGAGTATTAGTGAGGATGTGGAGAAAACGGGAACCTCATACACTGTTGGTGGGAATGTCAAATGGAACAATCACTTCAGGTAACTGTGTAGCAGTTCTTATAAACTTAAACATAAACATACCATATTACTGGGCCATCCTACACTGGTAATCTTCCAAAGAGAAATGAAAACATATGTCTATGCAAATCATAGTCAAATAAAACATCAACAGTAAAATTATTTATAATATTAAGAAACAGGAAATAATTTTTTCAGTTGTCCATCAGTGGGGGGACTGATAAATGAAATGTGTGTCCATTCAATGGGGCATTCTTCAGCAGTACAAAGGACATATTGATACATGCTACTGCATGGGTAAAATTCGGAAGTGGTATGCTAAATGAAAAAAACCAGATGCCAAAGATTATATGATTCATTTTATACAAAATATCCAAAAGAGATACATTTATATAGATAAAATGTTTAATGGTTACTTAGAGTTGGGGTGCATGTGAAGATTAACTAAAAATGAGCACAAAGGAACTTTCAGGAGTGATGGAAATGTTCTAAAACTGGATTTCAGCGATGCTTGCACAACTCTACAAATTTACTAAAAAAATCATTGACTTTACAATAAGTGAAATTTATGGCCTCTAAATGTGCCTCAAATCTATCTTAACAAAGTTGAGTTACAATTATTTGAATTAAAATTAAAAATGTAAAATAATTAAAAACATAAAAATACAAAGGATTAGACTAGGAGAAAAGTAATTGCCACATGAGTAACCCAAACACCCTCTATTCAATATATTTCATTCTATATACAAAAAAGTAAAAATCAATGAAAAAGAAACACCACATAAAAATGTACAAGTGACTTGAACAGGTACTTAATAAAAGATGGTATATAATTGCTCAATAACCATAGAAAAAGTTCTCAACTTTATTCTAATCAAAGAAAACAAAATTAAAACCACATTAAGATAGAATTACTTTCACACTCGAATGGCTAAAATTTTAAAGTTTGAAAATTATTATTGCTTTTGATGACATCAAACATTTGGAACTTTCATACACTTGTGGAGGAGGTGTGACTTGATACTCCCATGCTGGAGACTTACAACACGTAGCATACTTAAGAGATATGCGTTAAGAGACACACATGAGGACCTGCAGAGCATCATTAGCAGTGTTCAAGAGCTGCATACAAATCAAATGCTCATCACCATTATAATGGATAAATAAATCGTGGGATATATATTCAGTGGACCGCAGGAATAAACACAACTAGTTTACAAAGATCAATCTAAAAACCTAACATTCAATGAAAGAAGATAGGCATAAAATACATACTGTATGATTCTACTTTCAAAGCTTAAATGTTCAGAAAATTATACTTTAGGGTTCAAAAATACAAATACATATAGTAAAGTTATAAAAATGTTAAGTGGGTGGTTAATAAAACTCAGACTGATTAAGGGATGGAAGGGGTACTGATTGTCAAAGATACAAGGGAATTTCTGACAACTGTCAGTACTCTAGTCTTGTCCTGGGTGGTGGTTACCTCAATCTAAGCTTTGCAGAAAGTCATTCATCCACACATTGATTCTTTTGTGCCTTTTGTCTGTATGTATACAGGGTATAGAAGATATGATAAAGAAGAATAAAATAAGGATTTGGGTTAGTATAGTACTTACATTAAAGTACATTTCCATTGAAGAAAATTTATTTTAGAAGAGGAAACATTATTTCTGGCCAGAGTGACACCTGACCATATTTTGGAAAATGGTAATCATCATTACATCCATAATTTACTAATCCAGCTCTCAAAAGTTTTCTGTGTAGTTTACGTTCCATGCCATTACTCCATTTTAAGTGAACAATTAAATGATTTTTAGTAAATTTACCAAGTTGTACAGCTATTCACCTAAATCAGTTTTAGATTTCCTTCCCCCTATTAAGTCCCCTAATTCCCGTCCCCAACTACATTTCAAGCACACCCCTTCCCATCACAATGCTCTCCACATCCCTCAACTGTGGGTCTACCCCCACCAACCCCTGAAACTCTGGTGGACACCGCCACCATTTGAGCACTGTAGTGTTAATCAGTCAATACCCATTTGGTGGCAAGTACATGCGGAGCCCATTCTTCCGGTCTTGTGTCACCTCAATAAATTTGTCAAAAAAATAAAATAAAATAAAATAATAAATAAAAGAAAGAAGCCTAGAGGAAAAATGACTTAATGGAAAAAATAAATGAATTAGAGAAATGTCACAAACCAAATACGTATTATAGACCTAACATTTTCAATCCTGTTGATACAATCTAAATATCAACACTATGCTCTTGTGAGAAATCAAATTGAATTTTTAGTGAGAAGTGGAAAGTTTCTGTGCTAAGTTAAGAGAAAACTGAAGTATTAATAATTTGTTAACCATAAATTTTGACAAGTTAAAAACCCTTCTGTTAGTGCATCAATAGTTCATAAAAAACATTCTAAGGAAATACAGAATTTGGCTAAAGAAACCATAACTTTTTGTAAAAGAAACTCTTTTATTACATTAATATGCTTAAGAATGCAATAAAATAACTAAGTATTAGTGGATTAAAAAAAGTTTTCTGTGCAGCAATATTCTTTCGGGAGAAAATGGATTATGGAAAAAAGAACAACAAACTTGATTGGACAGTCATCCTGTAATGTGTTAATTATTATCTTCAAATTTTTTACAAGTTGTCACATCCCTATTTGGGGGGAGACAGATTGGTGACAGGTAAACAAAACTACATACGCTATTGCTCAGATTTATGATGTTTTGGTTTAAGTAATTTACATCATGGTATTACCAATCAATATCTCCTAACAGCCTAATAAATTGGAATGTACCCTAGTATTTTACCATGCTTTAGGGATCAACCCTCAATCTCTCAGGTTTAAGAATGTGACTTTTGTTCCCAGGTCTTTCCCCGTCTCTTGAAAGGCTGGTATCTCCACTGAATATGAAGTAGCACCTGACTGCTCACTGTAACAAAGCCCTGTTCTTTTACTGCTGACAATCAATATTTGGACTTATTTCTGTATATATACATTTATTTGATAATTCTCTTCTGCATAAAACTGTAAGCCCCAAAAAAGACCATCCGTAGATAGGTCACGACTGTACCAGCAATAGTGACAACACTCAGTGGTGCCTGAGAATATTTGTTCTCCTGTTTTTTTGAGGGTTTTTTTTTTTTTTTTTTTGAGGAAGTCTCACTCTTGCTCTGTCACCTTGGCTAGAGTGCCGTGGTGTCAGCCTACCTCACAGCAACTTCAAACTCCTGACCTCAATTGATTCTCCAATGCCAATGAGTCTGTGCACATAAAAAGTGGCTAACATGGCAAATAATATGTTTGGTGTATTTTGCCACAATCAAAAATTCTCGTACATAAGTTTGCTTCTTGACAAAATATCATAGTCAATGTGCGCCTTTTCCGGGCTTCCAACTCTGGTGTCAGTGGGCTTCTTACAGTTCTTGTTCCTGAACACCACATATCCGTCTTGATCTGTTTCTTGTTCCTGGATATGTACCCTGTTATCTTCTTTCCAGGCACACAGAAGTCTTCTATTCCCAGTTACTTTGAATTTAGTTTTGAGCATGCTACTTACATTAGCTAGTAGAATGTGAGCATCGCTTCCAGGAGAATTGGCTTTCTAGGGTTTGACTCCCAAGCTCTCTCTTCCCCTCTGCAGGGAATGAGGAAGCACACACTGATATCGAGAGGAAATTGGAGTCATTGCATGGAAACAGGTGCTTTGAAAACCACCGAAATTTTAAAGTAACTGCTCATGCAAGGAACAAACTTTTGTAGTTTGAAGCACTTTCTGACTGATATAGAAAATTCAAACCCCATCATGTCATAAAAAATTAAAACATTTCATAGTATCAAATGTGAGCAAATTTGGTAGGAAATGAATGACTCCTCCCGTGCTTTACTGGTAGGAGTAAAAATAGATAAATGCATATAGGATGGAGGCCAATTTATAATATCTAAAATGCATATATCCCATCAGGGAGTGATTTCACATCTTAATATATGCTGTGGAAAATTATTCTCACTTGGCATAAAGATGTACATGCGAGCTCCTCAGTGCAGCACTGTATCTAACATTGACACACTGGAAACACATTAAATATCAATTAAGTAGGCAGTGACATAAAATTATGATTTATAAATAATATAAAATACGGTGCTGCAACTTATGAAGCATAAAATAGCTCTACATGTGAAACAATGAATTTCAAGACATGGTGTTGAAAAGTTTCATAACAATTTGAGTTCAATGATACAATTTATGTAAAACAGGTTCAAATTCCAATTATCTGACAGGAATGCAGATGTAAAGTCTTTGGTATTGGTCTAGAGAGGGTTACACCAAGAAAACACAGAGCTAACATCAGTGGAGGGGGCAGGAATTAGAAGCACCACAAAAGGGGCCTGCGTTTCTTCCGTGGTGCCTGGTTCACTGGGACAGGAATCCAGCCCCTGCCCCTGTGAGCTCACCCCCTGTGGGCGATGAAAGACTAATTAATTCAGACCAACCGGCCCGGAGAAAAACTTCAAAAACCGAAAACAAATAAATAACTGCTCTTAAAATAGAGCTAAAAGAGGTGAACAATTTCACAGTCAAGTTCCAAGAAAGCAAAATCCTGAGGTGAGGCGGGCATTTGGGTTCACAACCCAAAAAGATGTTGATTTAAGAAAGTTAAAAGCTGAACACCTGAACAGGTTTTGGAAGCTTTATCGGGTGTAGATAAACATAAATCGAAGCCCAAGAACCCACCAATTTGAGGAAGGGCTTGTCACCCTTTAAGGGAAAAGCATTTGTGTAGGCAACGGGTTTCCTAGGCCGGAGTAAGACGACTGCTCAGGGTTTTTTCCGGCTCGCCCCTGGCTAGCCGGCCTTCCGGGCAGGCGTGACTCTGCACACTCATGTGACCAAGGTGTTGTCTCCTGTGTGAACCCACGTGATCACGCTTTCCCGTGGCGCTGCCACTGCTGTTCAGAGCCGCATGTAAGCGCTCACCATGTCCCGGCCGTGCTCTGGCCGCCTCTGCGTCCCCGGGTAGAGAGCAGGTCTCACCTGCGCTGCCACTCGCCTTCCCTTCCAGTTCCCGAAAGCTGCACCGGAGCTCGTGCCCTAGCCACAGCGCTCCCTCCCCACACACCCCTGTACTTTTAAGGTTGCGATGCTAAAGGCTGCACCGTAAATACAGGTTAGCCAGAAAATAGACTGACCCTCACAGCAACTTAAATCTCGCTTTAAAGCCCCATGGGTTAATGTGACAGGGGACTCTAGGTGCCTCCAGGTGTCTTCTAGAAGCAAAAACAAACAAAAAATAAACTCTTTCAAGAACTATAAAATCGCACTGCTCTTCAAGTTATCTTCATGAACATTCATATACAATATGTGTCATGTAATCAAAAATATCTAGGTGCATAAGGGGTATGTATGAATAATAAGAGAATACATTAGATAATAAAAATAGATCCATAAAAATCCAGATAATTATGTTTTCTGGCATAGCATTAAAAATAAACAAGTTAAAATGTAAAAGAAAATTAAAGAAAAATTTAGAATTTCAGGAGAAAACTGGAAAAAAAGTAAATGAAAATTCTAAAATAGAAAATTAACCGAAGTTAATGAATGGAACAGCTCGTTAGACATACACATGAAAAGAACAGTACACTGCAATGAGGAATGGAAATAGTACTCTACAAACTATGAGAAGAAATTTAGATGTAAAACATAAACTAGAAAGCTAAAATCAGAGTGGATACAAGGAGAATGCCTGCACTGGAATCTCAGCAGGAAAAGGGTGACTAGCACAGTGGCAATTTTGGAAAACATAACACCTGAGGATTTCCTAAAATTGACAAAAGACATCAAGCCAAGATAGAAGATGTATTGTGAACCACAAGCAGCATACACCAAAACCAACCAAAACCCAAAAAGCCCATCACACAATAATAGTGTAGCTAAAAGTCAAAGAATATGAGAAAACCTTAAAAGCATTCAAAGGACAGATTATTTTAAAAACTGATCTCTTAAAAAAAATAGAAGCCAAAAACAGTGATATGATATCAACATATTTGAAAGAAAATGCTTGCAAACCTACTATTCTATACTAAGTATAAATGCATGTCAAGAATGAAGCTGAATCCCATCCAAGTGTCAATCAGGCCCAACCCTGTTTAGCTTCTAAGCATTAAGGAAAGTGATCAGTGCAGCCACAAACATTTGTACCCCCATAATACCTTGAAATTAAAAAAAAAAATGAATGAAACTGAAAAGGAAGAAAATAATAGTGAACAGAAGCCCCATACTAAGAAATTACTCAAGGATTTTCTTTTGGCAGAAGAAAATGTTAACATACATATATATATGCAATCTCATATGTAAGAACAAGTTCCAGGATGATTATTGATCTTAACTTGAGAAAAATAAAATGAAAACAATACTACGTCTAAGACATATTAAAGGCTCATCTCAGGGTGAGAAAGGATTATCACAAAAGTATTAATTATAAATGAAATTTTATGAGAATAAACTACATTAAAATTAAGGGCTTTCATTCAGCTAAAGATGATAGGATGAAAAGCTGCCCTCATAGTTAGAGAATATATTTGTACACAAATAAATACATGGCAAAAGACTTGTTTCCAAAATAAATAATTTTTATATATCAGATAAAAAAAAGAAAATGCAAAAGAAAAACAGGACAACACAAACAAGCACTTTTCACAGTGGCTCTCTGTGGTCCGCAACTCCCAAGCTGGAGTCCTGTCATCTGCACCTGCTCTATTTGTGCCCACAAAACCCCTGCCTCGTGGGGCTGGACTCGGATACTAACTAGATTCTGACTAATGGAACAGAGCAAAAAGGATGGAAAATCTCTTCCAAGATTAGGTTATAAAGAGATGGTAGTATCCAAATTGGGCACCTGCTCTCATCCTTTTCAGCTCTTTTAGAGCGAAGCCAGGAAGCACAGGCGGTGAAGGGCCCATGGAGAGCCCAGGGGTAACTGCCAGCGAGGCCCGAGGCTGCCCACGGCAATGGGAATGAGCTTGGAACTGGATCTTCCCCACCTCACTGAGCCTTGAGGCTCGATCCCAATGGACATATGACTGTGGCCCCGTGTGAGACCCCACAGAGACGCTTGCTAAGCTGTGCCCAGGTTCCTGACCCAAGGAACTGTGAAATAATAAATGTATGTTGTTTTAAGCCCCTACATTTCCAGTAATGTATTATGCATCAATAGATAATTAACACATTGACTGCCACACTAGGAAAACAATTATCCTTTGGGCCATAGTGTTTTATTATGAAAATAGAATAAAAGCTTCAAAACCAAAATGATCATTTCTAATGTAATGAAAAATTTGTTATTTTTTATTGTTTTCTGTGTGTGAGTTATATGCAACTTGAAAAATAGTTCACTTGGCTCCCAAGGCAAAGAGTTATATATGCTTCATGAGGCCCTGGGCTCAAAACTAGCTTGAGTTAAATACAACTCACATGTCAACTCATGTGTTTAATACATTCCCAAATGTTCAATAAATATTTGAAAAGGAGCTCAACATCATTATTTATTAGAAATAACCAAAATAAGATGCCCACATACACCTATCTGAATGGCTAAAATTAGCAATAAACTTTTGATACTACTACATATTGACAAAGTTTTGAAGCAGTAGAAATGACCATACATTGCTAGTTGGAACATAAATTGGTATAAACATTTCAGAAAACAGAATGCATATATGTATACTCCACAACCTAGCAATTCCACCTTAGTCATACGCCATATATGAAAGAAATGAGCATTTGCAAAGAGACATATAATATTGCTTATGTCAGTATTGTCTTTATTCATAATGTCCAAAACCTAAAAACACTCTAAATATAGATCAAGGTTAGAAAAGAAAAATTAATGTTCTATGAACACAATGAAATACAGTAAATCACCAATGGAAAAATAAAGATACAGTTATATGCAAGGGCACAGAGGAATTCAGAAAAAAATAGTCCACAACATAAAGGAAAGATTGATACAAAAGAACTTAAGTTGTTTCATAAGATCAAGTTTAAACACAGGCCTTTAGGGATTATCTAACACGTTGAGGGCCCAAATAGAACAAAAGGTGGGGCTAGGGTGAGTTTGCTCTCACTTCTTGAGCTGGGACAGGCGTCTTCTCCTGCGCTCCCACTTTGGCCTTCAGACTCAGACTGGACTTACCCAGCGGCTCCCGGGGTCACAAGCCTGTGGGCTTCACTAGGAATCACAGCTGGCTTCCTGGGCCTCCTGCTCTCAGACAACAGATCCCAGACTTCTCAGCCTCCACAATCACGTGAGCCCGTTCCCCAGGATAAGTCTCTATCTGTATATCTCTATATCGTATTGGCTCTGTTTGTCCAGAGAACCTGACTAAAACCAATATTAAAAATCTGTATAACGGTCCCCTTGGAGAGGAAGCTGCCTAGTGGATGTCAGGTACATAAGGGGTTGGCTAAGGTCTTGGAAGCAAGGATTTCTATCTCCATGGAGTTACGTGGTGCCTTGTGGACTTTTCTGTAAGTGTCTTATACTGCCATAAATTTAAAAATAAATAAAAAGCAATACTTAAAAGATGAAGAATAACCTTTTCTTTCACCTTTCTGCTTCACAGAGGGAAGCTTGTTTTCACTGCCAACAGTATATCTAAATTGAACTCTACCCGTATTTCTAATCTCTCCCAGATTCCGACAATATGTTGATGGCATGCTTCTCTGCTATTATTGATATTTTAGTAGAAACTTAGGCGAAATTTTATCGGTTCTTAAAATTAAGAACCTAATTTTATCTTAACCTAGCTTGTTAAGAAAATAATTATTATCTTTCTAAAATCTTAATATCTCCTTTTAGATCAAGATTACTAAAAATGAATAAAGTGAATACAAATAAGGTACCACTATTTCTATATATTAATAAAAGTTCTAAAAATCATAGAATGCATAATTTTTAAGAAACAGTAAAACTCATGTTACATTTAGAAATTAGTGGTAGCAATAAAATTGGTAGAGCTCTTAGTGTAAAAAAAAATACAAAATATATCTTAGGGGCTGTAATGGAGGTATTTCCTTCACAAAATAATGAAAATTTGAGAAACTTATCCTGAGAAAGTACTATATTAGTAATATTATCAGCAAAGATAATTTGAAAAAAACTCAATTTTAATAGATTAGTAAGTAATTAAATTAACTATTTACTTTAAAAAAATTGAGATACTAACAGAAGACTAAATGGAATTGTAGAAAATATTAAATGAAACCAATAAGTCAAAATTTAAATGTATTAATATAAACTTATTGAATTTAATAAAATACAAAAGGGTAAATTATTCATAGAATTAATGGAGTGGTGTTGAAAAAGAGGAGCAAATATATTTGGGGGATTTAATATTTTAAAGATTTATACATTCCATTGTTGATGTAGAAATGAACCCCAACTGAGGTGTCAGGGGGAGATCACTACACAAGCTCTCCTGGACGAGCAGAATTGGAGAGATCAATTAAAATCTCTTTTATTATTACTAAAACATAACTGTTGCTATAACTTTGTTCTCTGGACTCTTATGTCTGCATGACTCTGGCCAAATGCCATCTTTGGACCATTTCTGTAGCATAAGGCGAATACCACTCCCCCTTTGTTAAGTTCTGAAACAGAAGAGCAACATGACAACATGTTTTGTGAAGTCATTCCTTTCCAGAAACGTTTTGCAGTAATGGGACACACCCTAAAGTTACTATACAGGGTTTTGTAATTAAAATGACAGATAGCATGTTAGAGTCTAAAAGCATAACCTGTTATTTAGAGTTGTGATCTCTGTATCGGATTGGTTCCTTTAAAGACTTTCGCTCATATTGTAAATATATGCTTTAACATGTAAACACATTTTCTAATCACCTAATTTTTCTAAAGCTTCTTTTAAGGTCTTCTGTGTATGTTGCCTTATTTGGAATAATCAGGAAACTCGAAGAAGACAAAACAATTTAGAGACAAAGATATTGGCTGAGACTGTCGGTAGAGGCAGAGTAGCTATGACTGCTAGGGCCCTATGTCCAGGTCAGATGGAAATTTTCTGCAGGGAAAGACATGGTCCTGTGTGGATCACAGGGGCTGGAAAATACTCATTAATTCATTCTTTCCAAAAGTGTTCTTTCATGTATTTTTTTTTTTCATTTAGAAGACTTATGATTCCTAACTGATTAAATGAAAAATTTTACCTGAAAGTTTATTGTTTATCCATCATTCATTCATTCATTCAGAATACACCATCACTCAGGGTTCTACACCCTATAAGAAAGGGTCGCCATACACAGGCAATTAAGGCGCCATTTTATTTCTGAGCCAGCTCAGAGTGCAAAGAGGAAACAGATTTGAAATTGACAGGGCCTTGGGCAGTGCCTGCTGCCAGCACCCTGGGATTCAGGACAGCAGAATGAGCAGCTCTTACTCAGACTGCTCTGCAGGGGCGGGTGGCCTTGCATGGGGTGCCTGTGCAATCAGCTGCAATGACACTGTCAACCTATTTTTAGGTTCCTAAAAGTGGTAGTGACAAAAAACAAAAACAAAAATTAGAAAACTATGTATTTAAAATGGGCCAAGTATGCATGCAATCAAATATAACTAAAATATGTTATCTGGCTTCCTACATTAAAAATATGTTTGGTGGAAAATAGCATTTTGTTCCAAGGAATAGCTATTTAAAAAATAAGGGATTGCTTCAAAAGAATGAAAATTATGAATACAATTGAACAATTATAAAAGTGAATAATTCATTTACAGTTTCATTACTTACCAGAATAATGCACAGGAGAGACAAATATAAAGTCCCTTGTGGTCTCCCTGCATAATGACATTCCTTTATTAATATTTTTTATATTCTGTTTAAAATGTTCTTGTATTTTACCTAGTTGAGAACATACCTTATATACAGTTTTAAGTCTTCCTGTTTCAGCAATTATAATATAAAGTATTTCTGTGTTATAAAATTCTGTAAACATATTAAAAAATTTTTTAACCTATTATGCATTTAATAAATTGAAGAATTTAAGGAACATAGCCAAATACTAGATTAAAAACAAAATTTAGAAATGATGCCACCATAAATAATCAATTTGCTCTAACCACATGTCCATCTTTCTTTACCTCATAACTGAAGGAAACTTAAAATCATTAAGTTATAATTGCTCCCCAGTAATGGTCCGTGGCCTTTAGGAACCGGGCGCACAGCAGGAGGTGAGCAGTGGGTGAGTGCGCCAGGGCAGCTTCATCTGTGTTTACAGCCGCTCCCTATTGCTGCATCACCACCTGAGCTCTGCCTCCTGTCAGATCAACAGCAGAATTAGATTCTCACAGGAGCGCCAACCCTACTGTAAACTGGGTTACAGGTTGTGGCTCCCTATGAGACTCTAATGTCTGATGATCTGAGGTGGAGCTGAGGCGGTGACACTAGCGCTGGGGAGCGGCTGCAAGTACAGATTATCATTGACAGAGAGGTTCGACTGCACAATACATGTCTTGTGCTTGAACCGTCCCAAAATCATCCCCTGCCCCCCGTCCATGGAAAAACGGTCTCCCATGGTACTGGTCCCTGGTAACAAAGAGTTTGGGGACCACTGCTCTATAGTCTGTTTTTATCCACGAACATGTGATATTTTATTCTTTGTAACATGGTGACCCACTATGAATACTATTTTGTAACCTGAATCTTTTACCCAAAACGTGTTTCATGATTATTTTCTGATTTCCCTAGTCTTATAAACACATTTTTTTTATTGTTGAGCATGAGAAATATATGCATGTGTATAATTTCCCTAATATTCCTTAAATGTTTTCTACGTGGTTATAAATATGCTAAAGATGCAGTATATTTCAGAGCTAAGAAACCCAACTTTGAAGCCAAACTACCTGGATCCCAATCCTTCTGTGCCCCTTACAAGTTGTATGACCCTGGGAAACTTACTTAGCTCCTTTTGCTTGAGTTTTCTCATGAGTGAAGTGGAATAAGGATAATATGGCAACACCCAGGTTACAGTCAGTTGAAACCAGTCTGTGTATGTCCACCTTTGGAAATCTAACATGGAAAATTGGTTATGCAGTTACTGAAAGGCTGGAAAATCAATAAGTCAGTGCTGAAATTGTCCAGAGATTAACCGCATCAGGAAGCACCTATCCCCTTCTATGACTTGGAGAATAAAAGGGCCTCCAGTTGGCAGAACGTAACAGAAAGCAAACAGGTGAAGAAGTATGAGATGTGTAGTTTACAGACTTCCAAGACAAGCCTCCAAGCACACAACATAGGATGGCCTCGAAGCTGAGAGTCTATAGGTAAATAACCAGCAGGAGCCCACCGCACAGGGCTGGTGAAGGAGTTAAATAAACTGATACACACAGAGCATTTGCAGCAACACCTAGCAAAAGGAAATAACTGTTGACTAGTTTTATTATTAATAATTAACTTAAACCCGAATCTCTCATTATTTCTTTTCTTGATTTTCTTCTTGTTAAACTTCAAAACACCGTAATGAATTAGCCAGAAAAAATTACACCGTAAAAGCTTAGACTATAGCAGTCATTTAATTTGATTGTGTTTCCCTATTCTCCTATAAGAATATGCTCCCAACTTAAGCTTTATCAAACAAGCTCTCTTTGGAAACTTTTTTCCGCTCTCTCTGTGGGTTAAGTGCTTTCTTTCTATAGGAGTGCTTATAATTCTGTAACGGCATTTTTTAAAACAATAGACATGAACGTATTGTCTATGGACTGCAGTGGCGACTGCGTGGAAAGGGGTCTGGAAGAGCGCACACGAAACTGATGGGAGAGCCAGACCGTGGTGGACAATGGGTGTGGGGCAGACCAGGCAGCACAAATTGCTTACATCATTGTAGCCTTCTAATCAGATAATGGCTTGATTTGACTTATATTTGTAATGATCACTCTGGCATCTGTTTTCAGACTTACTGGGCAAGAAAGACAAGTGAAGAATCAGGGTGAGGATTTAGGAGTCTGCTGGAGTAATTAGGTGAGGAATGACTGTGCCCAGATCCAGGTGAGGCCCACGTAGCTTGACAGAATAGCAAGGTTCAAAATATATTTCTGAGAAAGAAATGACACATAATAAGTAACAATTTCTTTAGAAAAGAAAGGAAATTATCTCATCAGTACCTCAATTTTTATATACTTTAGAATATATATTTAACACTGAAGGTTCTATTGTCTACACAGAGTACCTAGTTTTATTTATCATTATCTGAAAATAGAAACAAGTGACCACTTTAATTTTATAAATAATGACACATAGTATACATTAGTTCTTATTTTTTCATGTTCCTATTTGAAAGCTCTGCTGCTATGCTACCGAAGGCTATTTTGCTTCGTCATAGTTTAGATATGTTCACTAAATAATCTTAAAGCTTGGTTGGTTATTATTTTACTTGACTGGAATGAAAGAAAAGTCTGAGTGTCCTACCAAATTAAGTATTAAGGAAAACTAGCATAAATAAATTCTGGTCTTTTCATTTAGATCATGCTGCAGCATAAATTTTAGATATAAAATTGCCAATTTCAACTCATTTCACTGAATTTCCATATTTATATATTCAAGAAAGAGAAACCTGTATTAGAGACATTTAGTAACTAAGATACTTAAAACTTGAAATAGATTGAGAGGAAATGTTTGTTTCAGGACAGTGAATGCTACCTCCTTTTGGAGGCCTGGAATATTCTGAAATGTAATATTCACAAGCAAGATAAGCAATAGAAATACTTAAGAAGAATGCTGAAAGACACCGTGAAGCTCTCACTTAAACAAAAAACCCTGGTCTTACACCTTGGAAGTTAAAAGCAAAACAGAATTATGCCAAAGTAGTTAGAAATCTAACTCTTGGTCATTTTAGAATCATCCTATTATTTGGAAAAGCAGAGTCACAAATAGCCTATCACACCGTGGCTGTAGCTACTAACAAGAAAGCAGAGACTACAGTAACTCACTTTATAAAAACTGGTCAATCAATAATCTGTGCTGACATCTTTGTAACCAGCAGCAGGGAGAGTGATCACAGCAGTCTCTCCCAAATCTGAGCACTTAGAAAATAAACAGAAATGGGAGAATACAGCAATCAGTAGCATTCTGTCTTAGTCCACTTAGTGCTTTCAGGAAGGAACACCTGAGGATGTGTAACTTACACAGGAAAGAGGCTTATTTGGCTCACAGTTCTGCAGGCCATACAAGAAGCTTGGCACTGGCAGCAGCAGCTGGTGAGGGCCTCGGACTGCTTCTACTCATGGCAGAAGGAGAAGGGTTGCTGACGTGTGCAGGGACCACATGGCAAGAGAGGAAGCAACAGAGAGATGTGGGAGGAGCCAGGCTCTTTTAAGCAATCAGATTTCATGGGAAGTAATAGAATGAGAACCCACTCATTCCCATGAGGACAGAACCAAATCATTCATGAGGGATCCACCCCCATGACCCACACACCACCCACCAGGCCCCACCTCCAACACTGGGGATCAGATTTCAACCTGAGATTTGGGGGGACAAACATCCAAATTATACCACATTTCTTTCAAGATGTAAGCATATTAGTTCATTTCTAGGATCTGTCATTATACAGACATTAAAATACTATAATAACATCTCTGATGTTTTATTGTCTAAGAATACCGGGGTGGGGGGAACTAATTCAGATCAATCCATTGCACTAAATAATGAACATATTACAATTTGCACAAAAGTGTTTGTGAATAAGTTGATACAGTGGCTTTAAGATGCCAATTAGAAGGAAAAGGCTAACAAATTGCTTTATTTCATGTTGTGTATAATGCTTTAATTGATTTACTTCCAACAATAACCTAAGTGGTCCAGTCTTTCAAATGAGATCAGAAAATGAGATTGGAAACAAAATTTCAAATGAGTTTAGAAAACCTATGCAAAATAGGAAAAAAGATAATTTGTTAGAAGATAGATGTGGTTGTTATGTGGGCATTTCCTTGGTGCATGTGCTAATTTCAGAAGAGAGTGCTGAGAAGCTGAGAAGCCCATCAGAACTTTTGACAGACTCACAAGCATGATATGGCAGGCCCTGGGGTTGAGGGCGTTTGCAGGGAGCTCTGTTCCTCCTTCCCACATGCAGGCCTTTGAGTTAAGCCAAAACCAACTCGTACAAGGATAATGTTTTTAAAAAAATCTCAGGGAAATTCTTATATATACTACAACATGAATGAACCTTACAGAGACTATGCTACGTGAAAAAAGGCAAATACCCTATGATTCCACTTATACGAGGTGTCTAAAGTGGTCAAACTCGCTGAACCAGAAAGTATAATAAAATGGTGGTTGTCTGGGTTCGGGTGGGGATGAGGCAAAAAATGGGGAGTTGGTTGCTGGGGACGGGGTTCAGCTTTACAAGATGAAAAGAGTTCTGGAGACGGATGGTGGAGATGCCTTCACAGCATTACGGATGTGCACTGGGAATGGTTAACATGATAAATTTTATGTTTTATGTCTTTTATCGCAATAGAAAACATTGAGGTAACAAAGTAAAAAACTAAATTCTTGACTGAATTAAAGTGATCTAAGTTTGCCTGAGCTCCTGATCTACTTTCAAAAGGAAAGTTAGATTCTCTCTGAAGGAAAATAGCAACATCCAAGGTTTCAAATGATTTATAAAATTTTAATAATCATTGACCAGCAAACATGATGCATAACCAGGAATTGGAGGCGACAAGACAGTCCGATATTCCGACAAGAATAACAACAGAAAGTAGGAACACGCAGGAACCCAGACAGAAGCATTATCAGACAAGCCCGGAATAACTATGCTTACTGCCCTGAGGACATTGAAGATAAGATTGAGAACTTAGGCAGAGAAATAAAAAATATAAGGAACAACAAAATGGAAATTAGAAAACCGAAGGGTAGAATAACTGAATTACAAAGTCTATGGAGGATTTTAACAACAGAATAGAAACAATGAAAAAGAGAAGTAGAAAACTGGGAGGCGAGTTAGAAAAAAATGTTCAGAATGGATCAAAGGCAGGCAAAAACATGGAGAATATAGAAAAGAGCATTGGAAACATGAAGTACCAGTGAGGGAGTCTAAGGTACTTGTAATTCATGTTCCCGAGGAAGAGGAGAGAGTGTGCACAATTCATAGGCATGGGGGGCACTACAAACCCCAGACTGTGCAAATAAAAAGAAAACCACATTTTCTCATATAAAAGGGCAAGGCAAAAAATAGAAATATATATATATATAACTTCACAAAGTACGAATTACTTTTAAAAGACCAGATACTGGAGTGGCGCCTTACTTATTAACAGCAACAATGTAGGTCTGAAAACAGTGCATGAAATCCCCACAAGGAATGTCAGAGATCAGAGATGCTTGGACGGAATAAAAATAAACAAAAGCGGAAAACCGCAATAATAGCATATATGTCACAAGTGTATAAATATAGAAAAGTCCGTGAATTTTCTGGGAATAGGTGAAAGAAATAACTCATGTTAGGATTTGGTAAGTCATGGGTTCTTATTGTAATTTCCAGGGTAACAGGTATAAGAATATTTGAAAAGCCTGTTATTAGCAATATCATAGAAGATAGATGTTAGAATTACAAACAGTACGCTATCAACCCAAAAGAAGGTGATAAATAACAGAAAATAGACATAGAATAAGTGGAATAAGCAAAGAAAAGCAAATGCAAAGGGGATATATTAAACACATACAAAAATATGAATCTCACATTAAATATAAAAAATAAGATTGTCAGATGATAAAAAACCATATGCTGCTTAAAAATACTTAAGATTGTATGGATATAGAGACGATAAAAGTAAAAGAATGGAAATAGATATATCAGAAAAAAACAAACCAAAAAATACGCTGGAGGCACTACACTAATATATTGCATGAATATCAAACAAAACAGATGCCAAGTTATAAAGCATTATTAAAGATAAAGATGTGCATTATCATAATGATAAAGGTTCAAATCACTAGAAAGAGATAACAGTTCTAGGTGTTGTGTGCTCCTGATAGCAAGCTTCACTGTATAGAAAGAAATAATCTACACAATTCAAACGAAAGATTTTAAAAATTCCCTAATCATACAGAGAGATTTTCACATTTCTCTCCATATCAAACAGTCTAATCCAATATCAATTTCTGGAGCACTGAAGGACTTATATAACATGATTGAAAAACCAGACTAGTTGATATATAGAGAATACTATGACCCTAAAACTGTAGAATACACATTCTTTTCAAACGCACAACTGACCACAGGGTGGATAATAAGGCAATCCTCAGCAAATGTGCAAGATTGAAATCACATAGCATGCGACATCTGAGGACAGTGGATTTAAAGTAGAAATCAATCATTATGAAGAAAGATGAAGAGGAGGAGGGGGAGGGGAAGGAGAAGAGAAAGAAAAGGAAGCAGGTTGCTTCTCATTTTCCCCACGGACTTCGCCATCCCACGCTCCAGAGGCGAGGCCGCCGACTGCGTTAGCTTTGCTTACTGTTTTTTGAACCTAGAGGTCTGTTTCTTTCACACCCTCTAACGGGTCTATACAAGAGCTCTCTCTGCAATTCTTACACCGTCAAATGTGTCAATTCCTTGGAGAAATGACTGATTCCAGTGCAGGGACAGCGAAAATGCAGAATGAGACCAGAGCCAAAAGCTCGCAAGGAAGCGCCTAAAGGTTGGCTCGAGAGAACAAGCGAGAGGAATATATTCAAAAGGACAGAGGAGCTGAGCTGAAATAGCTCCTAACTTCCTAATGGCAGAAGCTGGAAAAGTTTGAGCTGCAAAATAAGTAGTAAGACTAGTGGATTTTAACGAAAAGAATATAAGACGTATCTGTGAACTTACGTGGATATAAATAAATACGGGCATAAAGTGTAAATGAGGGGAAGGGGCACTTTTTTTTAATAGAATATCAAACAATAATCATGAAAGGAATGATGGAAATATTAAAAAATCACCATCTCTGTGGTATTCTTACCCAAAACCATAGTCCCAGCCTAGTCATGAGAAAACATGAAACAAATCCAAGTTGGGAGACATTCTGCAAAATATCTGACCATTACCCTTCAAAAGTTTCCAGATCATTAAAGACAATAAAGGACTGAGGAAACGTCAAAAAACTTGAGAGGAGACTACGGAGATACAGCAACTAAAGGCAATATGGTGTCTTGGATGGGATCGTGGAACGGAAACACAAGCCATCAGTGAGAAACTTGGTGAAATCTGAGTGAAGTCCGTAGTCCAGTTAATAATATTGTACCAATGTTAGCTGCTTATTTTTTATAAATATACCTTAGTTATGTCCTGTGTTAACATTTAGGGGATGCTGAGTAAAGGCTATACAATAACCCTCTGTGTTTCACTGGCAACTCTTCAGTAAATCTGACATTACTCCAAATAAAAGGTGTAAAAATAAAAATTAATAAATAAAGAGCCAAAGGTAACATCATAAACAATCATGCAATGGTTCCAGGAGTGTCGTAGGAAGGGTTTGTCACTGGAGTTTCTGACGAAGTTTCTCAATCTCTCACACCTGTAGTTGTAGATGGAAATTACTCTCCATAGCCCAAAAAACCCTGAGCAGAATATGCTGCAAAATTTGCACATTTAAAAATTATACATGGTGCTTATACTCTGGAATTAATTTTTTATAATTTATTTTATATGCTGATTAACCAGTGAAAATGATGCGAATAGATTTAAAATAAAAAATGCCTTATATTTTGATGAGAAAATGTAAATGGGTTTATATTTTCCAAATTATTAAAATACAAATGAAATAGTATCTACCTAAATTTCTCATTTGCAAATACCAACATTTAATGAATTTATGTATTAGATAGTGAACTAATTTATTCATCATTCTAAATGCCTATTCTTTTCATTTATGTAACACATAGATTGTTCTCTCTAGATACTCAGAGAATATATTTGTAATGTCTTGTATTTAATCAATTATTTTTTAAATCTATTTTTTGCAGTTAAAAAATTGAACTAAAATATTGATTCTTACATAGATAAAGATTTTTTACTGTCTTAAATATATTGGAAGCAAACTCTATAATGATGAAATGGGAAAATTTACATGTATAAATGAGGAAATGTTTTTTTATTAATCAAAATACATCAGAAAGAATGAAATTTATATTTTAAGATTTATAGAGATAAATAAACTAATTTAGTCTTTTAGAAAATAACAATTTAAAATATGACTATTTTCTCACAAGTCATTTAAGGAGGTCAGTAATGTAATATCAAAAATCATTAAATATTAAGAACTTGCATTAAAAGCTTGACATGCAATATTTTTTGAGGGACCATATTTTTGCCATATTTTCCAAAGTATGTACATGTACCCACACACAGATATAGGCTATTTCATTCACATATTTATTTTTATGCTATTTAAAGATAACCGTTAATATAAGTGATAGAGTGACAATTTGGGGAGCCACTCTCCAAGATTTAAATTTTTAATAAATCAGAGAATATAGTTGTAAATTATTGCTTAAAAGTTTCAATCAGGGGCTCAAACATAAG
Source organism: Lepilemur ruficaudatus (assembly GCA_963574885.1). NCBI lineage: Eukaryota > Metazoa > Chordata > Mammalia > Primates > Lepilemuridae > Lepilemur > Lepilemur ruficaudatus. The sequence goes on from CAUYRT010022676.1 coordinate 34,520, forward strand.
CACTAATAAAAAGACTGCATTTTTACATGTGCATTCTGTGGTGCATGCACAGTAAACACAGACATAAATCACAAAAGGCCATTTTTGAGGGTTTCTCTGGTTGAAATTTCTAATAGCATCACTGTGATTTGGACGTGACATTGCCACACATGAACCGAGCAGGCTGTGTAGATGCCTGGCTTTCCATACGTGCCTGGTCACGGACACTGAGTCATTTGGTTTGTTATGTGTTTTTGAATACTTTGGAGTTGATTACTGGGGGACTTCTCTCTAAGTGACCCCAGAATTTAATCCTCAAATGAACTCTTTGTCTGGGGCCCTTATTAGTACTTGTTCTTGTTTTGCATGTCCAGCTAGTGTCTATGCCCTGCAAGAGGTACAGGGAGAACTTGAGGCTCCCCCACTTCCACCACTCACCTTCTTGCAGTCCTTGGCCTCTGCAGATAGGGAGTCAGCATTGTCTGGCCTCACTTTGCAGACACATCTGCTTTGCATGCAGGGCTCAGTGGACCGCCAGGGGCTGGTATTGCACAAACTTTGTAATGACACCAGCTCCTACCCTGCCCATTTTTGGGCACAGCTTGAGTTTCCCAAACTCCCAGGAATGCACCGCCCCTTTCTTACCTAGCTCCTGCCTTTAAGTACAGGACCCTGGGACATGCTATCTTCTGAGCCATCTGTCCCTCTTCAGCCCATTCCCGCACTACTCCAAGTTTTTCTGTGCTAGAGCTCTTAATACTAAATTCACTAACTTTTATAATAGATTCTTTTTTATTTTATACTTTTTACCCTTGTCAGTATTCACAAAGGGGTGGGAATCTAGATGAACCAACCTCCCTCAAGGATTCCTGCTTCAGAAGCAGTAAGTCAAGAATACAAATTGACCTAAACCAATTCCTTTAAGACTTGAGACTTGGAAAAAGCCAAAGTGCAGAGCCTGATTGCCTTGATCTGAGTGTAAGAATTCCAGCTTAACCTGCACTCCCATTATTCCTAAAGTAGAAAAAGCAGTTCTTTGAAATTGTAATTACATTGTATCAACACAATATAATATAAATGTCTCTGGGAAATATAGATCACCTCAAGGATGGAAAAACTTATAAATTCCTCATACACATTTGCTGCAATTGTTAGCCTATTTTAAAAGACCAGTCAATACATGGAAAAATAATTCTTCTACTTGCTTTTGTTGTACATATTAATCACAAAGGTCAGTTACAAAAATTTAGATAACATTTTTCTCTATTTTTTACAAATGATGGTTTTAAGTCTAAAAATCTTTTACTTTTCTCTCTGAAGGACATTTAGTCCAAGTAGGCAATGACTTCTGTGCCCTGTCTCTAAACACCACTTTTTAACATTTTTGTAAGAAAATAATGCCAGTCTGATTATTAGAGATGCCTGTAAGAAGAAATATTTAGAGTACACAATTTAAAATAGAGTTGCTAAGCTTTTATGTAGATATTGTGTATTGCTTGTTTGACTTTTTATTAGGTAGAATATTTTTGCATTTATAACAGTAATAAAACAAATTTTAACAACATTATCATCACATTCAGAGAGTTATCACTGGTGTTATAAAGATAATTTTAAATAATGTTTTCAATATGCTACTTTCCCTGGACCATAAGATCGTAACTTTATTTAATACAATTTGGTTCAGCTGAACAACCCCAGATAGCTACCCAACTTCTCTTTTTCTTTGTTTTGCTATCTGGGGAAGGAAGGCAAAAGCACCTGTATCAAAAAGGCTGCAGTTAAGAAAAACTAGTCAAAATATAAAAAGCATCAAGAACAGCATCCAGCATACATCAAACTTCAAATAAATGTTCATCTTCATCATTGTCATCATTGTTGCTATCATTTATACTGTAAAATTCCATTTACCTTCTATTAATGAACAAATATTCTGAAGACGGGAAGACTTCATAATGATGAGCATAGGGATCAATTCAAATACAACAAGGACAAGTGGAGATTTATAGCCAAGGAACAGGATGGGGGTTTGTGGTGGAAAATGGCTAAGAGGACATTTCGAGGGGAAGAGGGATTCTGGCTCAACCAACCTAAGAGGATTCTTGCTGAAGGCAGCCCAGGGCCAGCAGACACGACCTGGGGATGGGGAGGGGATGAGGAATGGATCAGATACCCAGGGTGACCAGATAGCAAAAGTGTGGCTTCTTTCTAAACTGACTTATTAGGATTCTTCTAAAACTGGGCACTGCGGATCTGACAAGGACAGACAGTGGGGGGAGTGGCCTAGGGGGCTAAGAGGGACCTGACTAGTGTTAGGTCACAGAGAATCTTTGTCACTTCCTGGTCAAAACTGGGTTTCTTAATACAGCACCTGCATTAGTTTCAGAGGCTGCCGTAACACATTGTCACAACCCGGGTGGTTTAAACAACAGAAATTTATTCTCTCACCCTGGTGGAAGCCAGAAGACTGCGCTGAAGGTGTTGATAGGGCCACTTGCCCTCTGGGGTTGCAGGAAACCATTTCTTGCCTCTTCCAGCTTGGGGAGGCTGCCTGGCACTCCAGGTTCCTTTGGCTTGTGGTCACATCCCCCCAGTCTCTGCCTCCCTCTTCACACTGCCTTCTCCTCTCTCTGGGTCTCTCTGTTCTGTGTGTGCTATTCTTATAAAAACACATGTCCCTGGATTTAAAACTTACCTGTATAACCCACTAAAGCACCTCTCTGAGTTCAAAACAGAACTAAATTATAAATTCTATGCTGCATTTTTTCCCACTGTGCAAGCTTTCCTTTTTCTTTGTAAATGGGTTAACAAAATTTATTAAGATAACTTTAAAGCATTTTACCAAATGCTTCAAACATATTTAAAGTAAATTCACAGCACCCAGTGGTAAAAAATATTTAAATATAAATTGTTTACAGAAGCCTAAATGATAAATTTAAAATATACTTTTTCTGCATCCATTAATCCTAATAGTGGTATAGATTGAAGAAGTCCAGAGCTTTTGGATGTTCCATTTCAACGTCTTCCATATTTATCTAATTATTAACTATTTTAGATTCTTTTTTGTTTTAGAGTCAGATATTTAATATTATAAGAAATGACAGTCATGATGCAAACTGAAATATGCTTAAATCATTTTCAGTGAATTAAATGATCCAGTTAATGGAAATTTTGAATGGAATTTTACCAGTTAAGGAAGCACGAATTGTTCAAGTACTTGAAATATTTGTATTTTAGTTCATGCATGGAACTCCTTTCCCCTCCTAGTTTCTTTGTTGTATCATTTCCCTTTCTTCCAACCTGCTACAGTGGGAACATAATTCCTTATTTAGTAGGAACAAGGAGTGAGTTCATGTCAGTTACATCATGGGACATTTTTCATGTTATCCCAAGTAACAGTTACAAACTCTGCCTTTTCGACTCAGATGCATTTCCTGCATATCTGGCTGAACTCCATAAACTCATCTGTAAATCATGCTAAGGGGATTCCACTTTAAGCTTAACTTGAGTGTAAATAGTGTGCATGTGTTATTTTTTTTAAACCCAAGACAATGAGTATGCAATAGAATGCAGATTTCAACTTGAGTTTTTCTGACTAGAGAGTTAGATTGAGTGCTTGCTATGTTCTGTGCTATTTGTTTTAAAAATTAAATATTTCTAAATTGACTTAAAATATAAACAAACCCAGCTGTGTACTATTTATGAGAAATATGCTTTAAGCAAAATAAACACATAGAGTAATATCTAATCTATACAAGGTATGTGGGGAGAGGCAAGATGGCAGATGAGAAAATCCTCCAGCCAGAGTGTCTCCATAAGAGGGAAAGATTTTAGATAAAAGTGGAAAAAACAAACAGGCAGACACACATAGATCAGATGACAGTTGGAGGAAGGGTGCCTAAACCTACAGAAGACTCCATGGGAAGAGGCTGCAGAGCATAACTGGAAGGAGAAAGGCATCGTCAGGGTCTAAACCCTGAGAAGGTGGATATCAGCCACAGGGCAGGTGGAATGGCTAAATGTCCCCTCCCTTGCATCTCAGACTGCAGGTGGGCTCCTGAGAGGCTGGAGAGACCCACTGACACCAGCCCGGGGGTGGCTGCTGCCAATGAGTGGTGAGCCTCTTGCAGACAGGACACAAGGCTCCCACCTCCCTCAGGATACATCTCACCCCACAGACCAGAGCACATGGGCATTTGCCATATTGCTTCATTTTCCTCTTCCCCTCCCCTACCCATTGCTGCTAAGAGAGACACTTTGCCCACCACCTGGAGGCATCCACAGGACATGGGACTCTCCTTTTTGGTCCCTGTAGTGGACTGAGGGGTATTCAGACTGTGAGCTCCCTACCCACTGGCCCTCCTAGGTTCTGCTTGCTTGGTGACTCCAGCAGAATGGGGCAAACCCAGAGACAGAGAGACATTGATCCAGCTTAGGCACTCCATGGGTGACTGGAGATCAGCGCTCTTCTCCCTGGCAGGTTCAGAGATTGATTTCTGGGGACTGAGGGACAGGTCTGCAGGCTAAATCCTGTACATTCAGGTCTCGATTGCATTGCCTGGAGGCACAGAAGGGATATTTGTGAACTAGTCTAAGGTGTATGTGCCTTCAGGGGCAGATCAGAGTGAGTCCTGGATGCAGTGTGCTCAAGCGACAACTCTCCCATAATGAGAGGGCCATACTCCCACCTCAGGCTGTGATCCTGGGCAGGGAACCTCCTGGCTCACATCACAGTCAGGAGAGCTCCAGAGGTTTGAGGTCCTGCCTGCTGGCAGAGGCCCAGGAGAAACTGTAGAATAGGAGAGGGTAGAAAGGGGCCAGGACTGCTCCAGACTGTAGGTATCAGACATCCCCACCCCTACATGAAGACATTATGGCTGAGTGGGGCCATTTTAGCCCCTCCCTAGCAACTTTTCCCCCTGCTACCAGCATTTGTGGAGCTTGAGGGTAGGCTCATCCAACCTAGCCCCACCCAGCCTCACTCCCCCACCTGCATTGACTGAGGTGTAGAATAGGACAAACCTGGAAGTCACAGGGACCCACCCACAACCTAAGGCACCACAATGCCTCTCCAGAGGAAGGAGAACTGGTTCCAGGACCCAAAAACAACACTGCAGCTAGCTCCTCCCACCAAGTACCATCTACTGACAGGGAGATCAATTTGCATACCTTTTACCACATCTACTGACTCATCATACAGGGTGTGGTCAAATCTGACCCACAAACCCCACCTAAGGCTCAGAGACCAAACTGGGTGTGTCATTATCTAAATTAAAATCCAAAGGTAAGAAGTAACAGATGCTCCAGATGTGAAGGAATCAGTGAAAGAACCCTGAATGTATGAAGAATCAAACTGAAAAGACACCTCCAAAGGGGAACACCAGCTCTCTAGCAATGGATATCAACCAAATTCACAACACTAAAATGACAGAAGAATTTTGAAAACGATTGTAAAAGTACTCAATGATATGCAAGAGAAAATGGATACCGAACACAAAGTAACCACAAAAAATCCAGAACTTCGAAGAAAAAATTACTAAAGAAATTGAAATATTAAAGAAAAATCAAACAGAACTTCTGGAAATGAAGAACTTACTCAAGGAATTATGACACATAGTGGAAAGCCTCAAGAATAGAACAGATCAAACAAAAGAAAGAATCTCATGGTTTTAAGATAACATCTTTTAAAGAAACAAGTCATTAGCAGAGATAGAGCAGAGAAATAAGAATAAAGAACAAAGCTTACAAGAAATGTTTGATTATGTGAAGAAGCCTAACTTGAGAACCATAGCCAACCATGAGGGTGAAAAAGCAAATACACAAGGGTTAGATAAACTATTTGAGGATATAATGGAGGAAAATTTCCCAGGCCTTGCTAGAAATCTAGATATCCAGGTACAAGAAGCAAAAGAGATTCCTAGGGGATTCATTGCAAACAAGAAGACACCCTGACACAATCATCAGATTGACTAAAAGAAACATGAAAGAGGCCCTCCTATGATCTGTAAAGCAAAAGAAGTAGGTTACCTACAAAGGAAAACCCATCGGACTAAGTGCAAACATCTCTTCTGAGATCTTATAAGCCAAAAGAGACCAGGGCCCCATTTTCAAACTCTACTCAGATAGAGTAATTCCCAGTCTAGAATCTTGTATCCTGCAAAACTAAGTTTCTTATTTGAGGGAGAAATTAAGACCTTCTCAGGCAAGCAAAGACTGAGGGAATTCGTCAACATAGGAACTGCCCTTCAGGAAGTAAACAAAGCAGTATTACAAATGGATCAGTACAATAAACACCAGTGTAAAATCACCCAAAAGCTAAAGGACAAAGTCCAGATACCACAATGGCTCAAAAGAGAAAACAAAGCATCAATGTTCAACTCAACAAAATCAACAGAAATCGGCACCACTTATCAATTCTTTCAATAAATGTGAATGGCTTGAACTTCTCAGTAAACAGACATAGGCTGGCCAAATGGATAAATATACACAAACCAAGTATCTGCTATCTTCAGAACACACCTGACCCACAATGATGCATTCAGACTCAAGGTGAAGGGATGGAAAATAATACTTCAAGCAAACAGAAGCTAAAAAATGCTGGTGTAGCAGTTCTGATTTCAGATAACTTACTCTTCAGATAATCAACAAAAATAATGAAAGAAAACAGAGTCACTATATAATGGTGAAAAGTATAATTCAACAAGAAGACATAATAATTCTAAATATTTATATACCTAACTCAGGTGCACCCAGATTCATAAAGAAAATCCTACTTGATCTAAACAAAATGATAAACAGCAGCACCATAATAGCCAGGAACTTCAACACTCCTCTGACAGAACAGGACAGATCCTCCAAATGGAAAGTAAACAAAGAAACAATGGACTTAAACATAACAATAGAACAAATGGATTCAGCAGACATGAACAGAACATTTTCCCCAAAAACCACCGAATGTATGTTTTATTCATTGGCTCATGGGACATTATTTAACATTGACCATAACCTAGGCCAAAAAACATGTCTCAACAAATTTTAAAACTTAAAATTTACCATGCATCTTCTCAGACCATGGTGGAATAAAATTAGAAATCAACTCCAACAGAAATTCTCATCACTACACAAAGTCATGGAAACTAAACAACTTTATGCTGAATGATTATTAGGTTAGAGAGAAAATAAAGATGGAAATCAAAAGATTCTTTGAACTAAATGAAAAAGGAGACATAAGTTATCAAAATCTGTGGAACACAGCTAAAGTAGTCTGAGAGTAAAATTTATACCCATAAATGACAAAATCCAAAAGACATAAAGATCACAAATCCATAATCTAATGAATTGTCTCAAAGAACTGGAAAGGGATAAGCAAAACCACCAGAAACCCAGCAGAAGAAAAGAAATAACAAAGATCAGAACACAATGAAATCAATAACAAAAAACTATAAGGAAGATTAATAAAACAAAAAGTTGTTTCTTTGAAAAAAATAAACAAAATTGACATGCCTGTGGCTAGATTAATGAAAAACAGAAAGAAAGGACTCTAAGAAGCTCAATCAAGAATGAAACAAGAAAATTTACAATTTATACCATGGAAATATGAAATATCATCTAAGAATACTATAAAAACCTCTATGCACATAAACTTGAATACATGGAGGAAATAGACAATTTTTAGAAACAGTTTCCCTAGGCTCAATCATGAATAAATAAAATTCCTGAAGAGTCCAATATCAAGTGTCAAAATTGAAGCAGCAATAAAAACCCTTCCTAAAAAGAAAAATGCCAGACCAGATGGTATCACATCCAAATTTTACCAGACATACAAATAACTAGTGTGTATCCTGCAGAAATTATGCCACAACATTGAGAAGAAAGGAATCCTCCCCAACACGTTTTATGAAGCCAACATCATCCTGATACCCAAACCAGGAAAAGATGCAAAAAAAAAAAGGAGAAAACTATAGACCAATGTCCCTTATGAATATAAATGGAAAAATTCTCAAAAAAAATCCTAGCAAACTGAATTCAGGGGATTATCAAGAAAATAATAATAATTAATCACAACCAAGTAGACTTTATCCCAGAGATGCAGGGATGGTTCAACATATGAAGTCTATAAATGTAATTCACCACATAAATAGAAGTGAAAACAAAGAGCATATGATTCTCTCAATAGATGCAGAAAAATCATTTGACAAAATTCAGCACCATTTTATTAGAACCCTTAACAAAATAGGCATAGATGGGACTTACCTGAAAATGATAAAACCCATATATGACAAACCCACAGCCAACAGCATACTGAATGGAGAAAAATTGAAAGCACTCCCACTTCGAAATGGTACCAGATAAGGTTGTCCTCTATCACCACTTCTCTTAAACGTAGTACTGGAAGTTCTAGCCAAAGCAGTCAGACAAAAGAAGGAAATCAAGGGCATCCAAATGGGGCCAGAAGTGGTCAAAGTAGTGCTCTTTGCTGACGATATGATCTCATATCTAGAAAACCCCAAAGACTCTGCTATGAGGCTATTGGAGTTGATAAACAAATTCAGCAAAGTCTCAGGTTACAAAATCAATATACACAAATTGGTAGCATTCCTACATACCAATACAGTCAAATTGAGAACCAAATAAAAGTCTTAATACCCTTCACAGTAGCATCAAAGAAAATAAAATACCAAAGAATAAATTTAACTAAAGAGGTATACGATCTCTACAGGGAGAACTATGAAACACTGAGGAAGGAAATAGCAGAGGCCATAAACAGGTGTAAAACCACACAATGCTAATGGGCCGGCAAAATCAGCATTGTAAAAATATCTACACTACCCAAAGTGATCTACAGATTCAATAAAATACCTATTAAAATAACAACATAATTTTTCACAGATCTATTAAAAATAATTGTACACTTCATATGGAACAAGAGAAGACCCCATATAGAAAATGCAATCTTAAGCAAAAAGAACAAATTGGGAGGCATCAACTTACCAGACTTCTAGCTATACTACAAAGCTATAGTAAATAAAATAGCATGATACTGGCAAAAGAAGAGAAGCATGGACCAAAGAACAGAACTGAGAACCCAGGTATAAAACCATCCTCATATAGCCATCTAAACTTTGACAAAGCAGACAAAAACATACACTGGGGAAAAGAATCCTTATTCAATAAATGGTGCTGGGCAAATTGGATAGCCACATATAGAGGACTGAAATAGGATCTACACCACTCATCTTTCACAAAAATCCACTCACAATAGATAACAGACTTAAACCTCAGGCATGAAACTATAATAATTCTAGAAGAAAATGTTGGAAAAATTCTTATAAACATTGCGCTAGGGAAAGAATTTATGAAGCCCCCAAAGGCAATCACAGCAACAACAAAAATAAATAAATGGGACCTGATCAAATTAAAAAGCTTCTGCACAGCCAAGGAAACTATCATGAGAGGATCAGACAACCTATGGAATGGGAGAAAATATAGGCATGCTACACATCTAATAAAGGACTGATAAAGAGAATCTATATAGAACTCAGGAAAATCAGCAAGAAAAATATCAAACAACCCCATTCAAAAGTGGGCAAAGGACATGAACAGAAACTTTTCAAAGGAAGACAGACTGATGGCCAACAAACTCATGAAAAAAATGCTAAAGATCTCTAATCATCTGGGAAATGCAAATGGAAACCACAATGAGATATAACTTATCTCCAGTGAGAATGGCTTTTATCAAAAAATCCTAAAACAATAAATGTTGGTGTGGATGTGGAGAGATAGGAACCCTCATACACTGCTGGTGGGACTGCAAACTAGTACAACCTCTGTGCAAAGCAATATGGAGATACCTCAAAGAGCTACAAGTAGAATTTCCATTTGATCCAGCAATCCCATTACTGGGCATCTTCCCAATGGAAAAAAAGACATTCTGTAAAAAAGACATATACACTAGAATCTTTATAGCATCACAATTCACAACTGCAAATATGTGAAAACAACCCATGTGTCCATCAATACATGAGCGGATTAATGAAATGTGATATATGTATACCATTGTACTACTCAGCCACAAAAAAACAGTGTTGACCTAGCACCTCTTGTATTATCCTGGATGGAGCTGGAGCCCATTCTACTAAATGAAGTACCATAAAAATGGAAAAACAAGCACCACATGTACTCACCATCAAATTGTTATTAACTCATCAACACTTATGTGCACATATGGAAGTCAGATTCACTGGGTGTCAGTCAGGTTAGGGGGAGGAGGGGATGGACATTTTCACACCTAATGGCTGCGGTGCACACTGTCTTGGGGATGGACACACTTGAAGCTGTGACTCACATGGGGCAAAGGCAATATATGTAACCTAAACATTTGTACTCCGATACTATGCTGAAATAACAATTAAAGCAAATAATCTATACAAGGTAAATATAAACCTTTAAAACTGCATGGATGAAAATAATTGTATCATAAAAAAATTTAATTGGACACTGTTATATTTTATTGGTAATGTATACAATCAGAAAGATGAAAACAGCAAATGTGTATTTTTGTGATGAATAATACAATATCAGTACATACAAAATGAAGTCTGTAAGAAATAAATGTAAGAATACCCAAAATAAGAATCTCCATTTAAAATATTAATATAATTACTTTAGTTAGTAACTGATAAAACAGGAACAAATAGCTCAGGTTCTGAAATTTAGTCATGAACTCTAGCATAGAATGAAAGACCTCTACGTGGGAAAAAAATATATTAACATGATTTTTGTGCACTCTTTTATGGGATCCAAGAACCAACTAAAGCTCCAATTTTAGAAATACTGTTGAATTGGTTGCAACTAATGTATACTTACACTTTTTAAAAATTAAAGCATATGAATGTCAAATTTTGGATCTTGCTTACTTTTCTCATAGAACTTATCACAGATTTTAATTTATGTTTATTTATATATTTTGGTAAGCCTCTTGAGGATACATATTTTGTCTATTTAAATCATAATATTGTAAAAATTATTATGTAGTATATATCAATTCTTATTAATTAACAGTTTTTATTTTATGTCAACCTAGATATTTCTACATCAACCGAGATATTTCTATGTCAACTGAGATATTTCTATGGCAACCTAGATAATTCTATGTCAACCTAGATATTTCTACAGAAAGTCTTAAAAACAAGGACCAACACAGCAAAGAGCATCCACAGCATCTAGAAGACAGTCTCTAAATGCCATTTCTCATTGAAGGTCGCTAGAGCTCTGTGGAGAAAAGTCAGTCCATTCTGAGGCAGGAAGAGACATCATAAGCCTGGATGACTTACAACAATAAGCAATAGGCTATCAGTGATTGCCAAAAGGACACACTGCCTAACTTTAGAAGGCTCCCTGTGACCAAAACTGGAACAATTTGAGACCAATAAAAATAACTATGATGCATTCTATCCTCTCAGATACATTTAAATGCATTAATTTATAAAGATACAAAATACACACATAAACAAACAACAGAAACATTCACACACATTCACTCACACCTCTAATTTTTCCCATGTTAATGACTTTTACTAATCATTTCATTATCTAAGTAAATAAAAAAGTATTTATTTTGATTTTCATTGTTCAAATCTTATCTCAGACAACCAAATAGTTTATGAGGAAATGCTTATTCTACAGCATATTTCAGTTTATAAAGAAAGAAGGAATGAAGGAATCAGAATATTCCCATTTGCAGCTCCAACTGAATTGATGAATTTAGTCAACCATCACACAAAAAGGATGATGAGAAGTTATCAGCTGCCTCGTTTATAGATGTATAGATGCTAAGTATGAAATGCTCTTGTGAAAATATTGAACTTAAATCCAATTGAGATTTTAGATGCAATTGTGAATTTCTAACAACTGCAGGAGTCAGAGGAACATAAAATACAGCACCATAGTGACTCGGTCAGCAAAATCCAGGCTGAGAAGAATGTTACAGGACCAGTTCCAAAGATCAATGTCTCTATCTTGTGCCATTACCATGCTTTCTAAAAATTATTATTGCTTTGTAGTACAGCTTAAAGTCCAGACGACTGATGCCTCCTAATTTGTTCTTTGAAACAGGACTGAGATTCCAGAGATGAAATCATCTGCATATGGTAATCTAATCTTTGATGAAGCAGACAAAAATATGTATTGGGGAAAAGAATCTCTTTTCAATAAATGGTGCTAGGTAAAGTGGATAGCTACATGCAGAAGAATCATACAGGATCCCTAACTCTCACCTCTCACCTCTCACAAAAATACACTCAAGATGGATAACAGACTTAAACCTAAGGCATGAAACCTTAAGAATCCTAGAAGATTTTGGGAAGACCCTTTCAGACGTCGGCCTAGGCAAAGAATTTTTGAAGAAAACCCCCAAAGCAATCACCGCAGTAACAAAAACAAACAAGTGCAATGTGATCAAATTAAAAAGTTTTTGCACAGCCAAGGAAATTATCATTAGAGGGAATAAACAACCTACAGAATGGGAGGAAATATTTGCTTTCTACACAACCAATAAAGGCCTGATCACAAGAATCTATCTAGAACTCAAAAGAATTAACAAGAAAAAAATCAAACTCCCATAAATAAATGAGCAATGGAAATGAACAGAAACTTTTCCAAAGAAGACAGAATACTGGCCAGTAAACATAAAAAAGTGCTCAACATCTCTAATCATTAGAAAAATGCAAATCAAAACCACAATGAGGTATCACCTAACCCCAGTGAGATTGGCCTCTATCAAAAAAATCACAAAACAACAAATGCTAGCTAGAGACAGAAACACTACTGGTGGGACTGCAAATTAGTGCAACCTCTGTGGAAAAGAATTTGGAGTTTCTTCAAAGAGCTAAAAATAGAAATACCATTTGATCCACCAATAGCATTATTAGGCATTTACCCAAAAGAGCATAAGACATTCTATTATAAAGACATCTGCACCTGAATGTTTATGGCAGCACAATTCACTATTGCTAGGTCATGGAAACAACCCAAGTGCCCATCAATTCATGAATGGATTATTAAAATTTGGTATACATATACAATGGAATATTACTCAATTATAAGAAATGACAGCGATCTGGCACAGCTTATATTTTCCTGGATTGAGCTTGAGCCCATTATCCGAAGTGAGGTGACACAAGACTGGAAGAATGGGCTCCACATATATTCACCATCAAATTGGTACTGACTGAGTAACACTATGGTGCTCAAATGGTGGTGGTGTTCACCAGGGATTGAGGAGGGTAGACTCACAACTGAGGGATGCGGTGAGCATTGTGGAGGGGAGGGGAATACCTCTAGCCCTTGCTATGGAGAGGCAAAGATATACAATGTAGCCAAAATAGTTGTACTCTCATATTTTCTTGAATTAAAAAAAAAAAAAAAGAATGTTACAGGACCAGAAAATGCAGGTCCTTCAATGAGTAATTTGAAAAGGAATGAATACACATATTATAAAAGATTTAAAAGACATGTCAATTAATTTCAATATATACACTTTATTTTGATGGGTTCTTGATTGAATAAATAAGCTATGAAAAGAAATGTAAGATAAATAAAATTTGAAAATAAGATGTAATTATATTAAGCACTTATTAATTTTTTAGGTGAGATATTTTTGGTTAAGTTTTAAAATTAAATCAAAATTTGAGGTATGTTTTGAAATTTTTACTGATAAAACAACATAGAATTTGTGTCAAAATAATCTAAGGGGAATAGAGATGTTTGTAAGAATATAGTTTACATATGATTGTTCATGAACTGTAATTATTGTAAAATCATGAGAATTAAATGTGAGTAAATAGGGTAAATAGTTTTTTATGTTATTTCTCTACCTTTATAAATGCTTGACATATTTCTTAATAAAAATATTTTTTAAAAATCTACCCAGAACCTGATGATACTTTTGAAATAATTTGAATAAAGAATCTTATTGAGAAATATGATTGAGGAATTAATAATATGCAATTCATTAGATTGTTATTTTATTGTATCACCCAATATTGCTATATTAAAGACAGAAACAGGAGTTTGCAGAGTTTTTCCCTGAAAGAATATGTGAACCCAGTGGTTCACTTATCAGAGGCTACTGTCATGAGAGAGCTCTCAAATCTCCAGTAGGGATATTTTCCAGGAGACTTTCTGGTTATCTTTCTGTGGAGCTTTCCTGGGTCTTGAATGCCAAGATGAAGGCAAATATCTGGCCCACAAAATGGGAGCCAGAGACAATGAATGCACTTTGCTCTGAGACATGGCTCTGTATTATAAACAACATGCTTTATAGAGATGGATTCCTGTTCACTCCTGACTGTCTATTTACCTTTAAGTCCACAATAACTAAATCAAAGAAATATAGAGTCACTATACCTCTTTTGTTATACCTCTGTTAATTGATGACTACCTCTTAGAACTTAGAAGTTAGCTTTTGAAAGACTTTGTACCTGTTTGTTCACATGGATAGATTAAGACTTGTTAGAAGCCCTTTGAGAAGACTTTTGACCTCAACCCACTACCTGTCTCACCTAGCAACTGCATTCCCTGATATGCAAATGTGTTACCCTGACAACTAGTAATTGAGATCTGTGATAATAAAAACCTATGTGAATCTAACGATATTGTTAGACCATTCACGGAGATATGCTC